>JBBPMO010000650.1:0-19451 GCA_038090315.1 Xanthoconium stramineum | reverse complement strand
TTCTCATCCCTTGTTCAAAAACTATAGATGCTGCGGGGGTTGCCAAACTTTTCCTCCACCATGTATTCAAACGCTTCGGACTTCATGACTCGCTAATCTCGGATAGAGGACCGCAATTTGCGTCTGCTTTTGCCAGAGAACTAGCACGCCTCCTCCAGTACGATGTCAAACTCTCCACCGCATACCACCCCCAAACAGATGGACAAACGGAGCGAACCAATCAGGAAGTCGAAACCTATCTTCGCATATTCTGTGCCAATAACCCTCGGAAATGGATGGACTTCCTCCCCACCGCTGAGTTTCATCATAACTCCGTCCCCCATAGCTCCACTAAAGTTTCACCATTCTCCTTGTTACACGGATATGAACCTAGAGCGTACCCACCCCTGGGAAAGACCTTTATCCCGGCTCTAGAAAACTGCCTAACAACCCTGGAAGAAGCCCGAAGGGAAGCCCTGGCAGCACATGAAACTGCCCGTTGGATCATGAGGGAACGAAACACATGGAACTTCTCCCCATGGAAAGTAGGAGACAAGGTGTGGCTAGAAGTGACGAACCTTCGTCTCAACTACCCCTCAAGGAAATTAGCTCCCAAGTGACAGGGCCCATTCGAAATAGTTCAAGTCCTATCCCAGCTCACTTACCGTCTCCGCTTACCCTCCACATGGAAAATACACGATGTCTTCCACGCATCCCTTCTTTCACCTTACAAGGAAACCGACACGCATGGGCCTAACTTCTCAAAACCTCCACCAGACCTAATGGGGGCTGAAGAAGAATACGAGGTAGAACAGATAGTCTCACACCAAGGACCCTCGGGTTGGTGGAGATACCTGACCGCATGGAAAGGATACCCTTCATCGGAAAACACCTGGGAACCCGAATCCAACCTCCGACATGTGCCTGAAATACTCGGGGACTATAAACGGATGCACTCCCTCAGATACTTAACCACCATCCCATGCCCTTCATCATCAAACATGACGACGCCCTTCCCATCCACTGGCGCGACATCCCCTGGAAATTGGGTCTCACCAAGTACCAACTCGCCTTCCTCAGACGCAACCATCTTGACCTCGACCACGCAAAAACTCATGCCTACTTCTGTAGGAATCCCAGCTGTCCCATCCATCACTAAAACTGCAGGACGAGGCGTCTCTTCGTGAGTACCCCCCTGTGCATGCCCGTGGCAACTCCGGTCTCCTTCCCCACCTCTCCTAATCCCACAATGCTGGTCGTTGTTGCTCTCTCTCTCTACCTCGCTGCTCTGTTACTTTCAGCTTGTATCCTTCGCTATTTCCATTGTCGATCCAACCCCCCACCATACGAATGCCATTTCTCTCAACCTCGCGCACTCACGAACCGTCCCACATCCCTCCGCTGGCCTCCCAGCCAATTAGATTCTCCCTCCTCCCAACCTCGGCCCTCTATACCCTGTATACCCTTGTCGTCGCTTCCCCAACTATCCTCATTGCCGTCGAAGGACTCCCCAATTACCAGACTGACCTCACCTGCCAGCTCCTCGTTCAAATCCTACATCTCGTCGCCCTCGCCCAGATCCAGCACTTCAGAGCCTGCCCGAACGACCTACCTGACAACGTTGGCCTCCTGCTTCGAGCTACCCTCTCCCTCCTCGTGGGACCAATCCTCGAACTTCTCCACACCTACTCCTTCCACCGCCACTTGGAGGAGCTCCCTAGCGAGATTCTCTATCCAGCTTTCCGACAGGTCTATCTCACACTCTCCAGAGCCGAACAACAACACTACCGAGGACAGACAGGAACCCGTACACCCTCTCCAGCCATCCCCTTGGCCCTCCGAATCTCATTGCGTCCCGCGTCACCAGCTCCCACCTCGATAATCGATGACCCCATCCGTATCCAGATCGCCGAGGGACAGTGGATCACATCCTCATCCTCCCGTGTCTTGGTCCAACACTCTTGTTCATGCTCCCCTTCCACCCGATGCTACGTTTGTTCGGATACAGGTCACCATGGACTCTTCTGCCCCATGTACCGCTGCCCCACCTGTCAGGAGACAGCTCCTGGCCATGCTGCCCATCATTGTCTGGAGACCCAATGTGATCTCTGCCATAGATGGGGACACACTGACGAGGTATGCAACTTCCGGATCTGTGGAAGATGCGACAATCCGGGCCATATGGTCGATAACTGCCCTAACAACCCGCTTGACGAGCCAGATGCTCGATCGACTTATGGGGGAACCTACTTGGACGACGATGACCTCAACACCCTTGTGGACGACAACTAGGGAAATGGAATGTATCAAGCCTGGGGCTCGATTGTACGAGAGGGGTAATGTTACGATTTCCTACCTCTATCATGTCTTTTTCCTTATCTCAATAACCCGACGCCCCTACTTCTCCTTTGCCCCATCCCACATCGTCACTGACTTGTACTTACTTGCCTTCCCTGACTACTCTCCTCCGCTTCTACTTTCCCTTTAAGTACCGCCTTGTTCTACAGGACTGTCTCACTCCTTAGTTACTTCTCTCACGGTAACTACGTTTCCCCTACCTTCCACCAAGTTCTACAACTTTCCACTTAGGTAATCAGTAGTACTTAAATACCCACTCAGCCTGTACTTTTCCTTATTCTTGTTCTACACAATCACAGCATTAGTCTTGCGAATCCACAACTCGTCTGGTTGTGACTCAGTCCCCTCGTCTCTTGTTCCAATACCTAGCCTTGCTTTGAGGACGTAGTGTCTCTTCGTGAGTACCTCCCTCAGAGTAAGTATCCTTGAACTGGTCGCAAGTCTATCGACTCGCGCAACAGGTGGAAGATGAGTGCCTGGGCTTGAAGGGACACAGT
Source organism: Xanthoconium stramineum (assembly GCA_038090315.1). Lineage (NCBI taxonomy): Eukaryota > Fungi > Basidiomycota > Agaricomycetes > Boletales > Boletaceae > Xanthoconium > Xanthoconium stramineum. The sequence continues at coordinate 16,617 of JBBPMO010000650.1, read as the reverse complement.
GAGGGTGGCAGATGTGTTTGAGCTTGAATAGACACGGTCTGGGTGAGAGACGAGCACTTGGGCCCAAAGGGACATGGTCGGGGTGGGAGATGAGCAGTTGCACCCGAATTGACACGGTGGGAGTGGGAGGTGAGCAATCGAGCTTGAGAGGACATGGTGGAGGTGGTAGACGAGCAGTTGCGCTCGAATTGACATGGTAGGGGTGGGAGACGACCGATCAGGCTCGAGAGGACACAGTAAAAGTGGGACATGAGTGAATTGACATGGTGTGGGTGGGAAATGACGGGTCGCATTCAAAAGGACCTGGTTGGAGTGGGACACGTGTGGCTGCGCTTGAATTGACATGGTAGGGGTAGGACACAAGTGGTTGCGCTCGGATAACACAGTGGACTCAGAGGGGGTAGATGAGTGATTGCGCTTGAATGGAGACGGTGGAGGGGAGGAATGAGCGTTTGGGCTCAAATTGAGACAACAGAGGCAGGGGACGAGCAACTGAGCTCGAATCGACACAGTGGAGGTGGACGATGAATGGTTGTGTTCGAATCGGCATGTTGGAAGTGAGAGATGGGCGACTGCACTCAAATGGACACAGTGGAGGCAGGAAGTGAGTGTTCAGGCTCAATTTGAGATGGTGGAGGCAGGAGACGAGCAACCAAGCTCGAATAAACATGGTCGAGATGGGAAACGAGCGTTCGAGATGATGGAGGTGGAAGACATGTGATTACACTTGAATAGACATGGTGGAGGTAGATGACAAGTGTTCAGGCTCGAAATGACACGTTTGAAGTAGGAGACAAGTGACTGCGCTCGAATGGACATGGTGGAGGCGAGGAGTGAGTGTCCAGGCTCGAATTGAGACAGTGGAGGCAGGAGACGAGCGATTGCGCTTGGATAGACATGGGGGTGGAGGTGGAAGACGAGTGATCGCGCTCAAATAGACATGGCTGGGTGGGAAATGAGCGTTTGGATTCAAGAAGACATGGTTGGGAGGTGGTGGTGGATGGGAGTGGTTCCGATATGGTACAAATGTCAACAAGGGCACCTGAAGGATGTTGTTGGGGTGCCTATGTCGATGTGGATGCCCTAACATCGACGAGCTTGCAAGCATTCCCACAGGTATGCAAACTCGTACCGCAGGTATGGGTGTCACTGCAGGTCACAAAATTGGCACCCATACCCATACCATTCCCTAGATGTTCCAGGCGACAAGTCTGTAGGCATCAGCAATGCTGATGTTGTCAAACCAGGGACACATCGGGAGACAAGTTGGCAACTTTGCCACTCAGTGCCTGAGCAGGCTGCTGAGAGTTGAGAGCTGCTCAACATACTACATGACCAAAAGGGTGAGTATATGTGCTCAAAATAACATGAAATCAAACACACATCATCATCCAGCTCCAGACTTCACATTTTCCAGCTGGTGGTCACAACTGATGTGCCAATGACCCATTTGTGGGGTGGGTCAATGAATATGACTACACCAAAGACGTCTTCGCTGCTGAAAATCAGATTGAAGCCTCACAGTACCCCCTGCAGACAAAAGGCCACAGTGACCTCAATCAGCATGAAGTGATATGGCACATCTGAACGAGGCTTTGGGGAGGATGTTGTGCCAGAGGTGGAGCGAGTTGATGATTTCGGAGCAAGGCATTCAAACTCCACATGAAATTTGTGCATGGGCCATCCGATTCCTTTTGGATCGCCAATCCTTGTTGCTGCCTTTGGCAGCCTGAATGCTCCCACCTCCACCATGTCCATTCGAGCCCGCACGCTCACCATCCACCTCCACCATGTCTACTCGAGCGCAAACGCTCGTTTCCTACCTCCATCGCCTCAAATCGAGCCCAAACGCTTGTCTCCCACCTCTGTCGTGGCCATTGGAGCCCAAACCGCTCCACCTCCACCATGTCCATTTGAGCTCAAACGCTTGCCATCCGCCTCCACCATGTCTATTCAAGCGCAAACGCTCGTCTCCCACTTCCACCGTGTCCATTCGAGCCTGAACACCTGTCTCCACTTGAGCTCGAGCACTCGCCATCACCTCCACTGTGTCTGCTCAGGCACAAATGCTCATTTCCCACCTCCATCACCTCAAATCAAGCCTGAACGCTCGTCTCCCACCTCTGTCATGTCCATTGGAGCCCAAATGCCCCCACCTCCACTGTGTCCATTCAAGCTCAAATGCTCGCCATCTGCCTCCACCATGTCTATTCAAGCGCAAATGCTCATCTCCCACCTCCACCAGCTCGAACGCTTGCCATCTGCTTCCACCATGTCTATTCGAGCACAAACGCTCATCTCCCACCTCCACTGTGTCTATTCAAGCCCAAACACTCGTCATCCATCTCAACCACTTCCATTCGAGCACAATTGCTCATTTCCTGTTTTTTACTGCCGTCATATCTTTTTCTCTGTTTTTTGGATCATTTTTGAAGCCCAAATTGTATGGGTGAACTTGTCCACTTACATGCTTATTCTACTTATCTAGTTAAATGATCATTTTGTTTTGTGCTGTCAAGCGCATTTTAAGTGTTTTTAAGTGTGGTCTAAGTGCCCACCAAGCAGAGGGATCTACTTAAATTACTTGTACAGCATGTTTGGCTTGAGGCTGTTTAAGTATGAAATAAGTGTCGTTAAGTGCATGTAAGCAATGTGTGAATTTCCTGATGGTGGACATCTGACTCAGAGATGAAGGTAAAGAGCATGGAGATGTACCAAGCATAGACTGTCATCATGTGGTTCCTCTGTAGCATAGGGTGTAGAGTACTACAGACATTATATTAGCATATATAGACCTATTGTCTCTGTTGAATGAAAGTATTATCTTATTGTGGTGAGCTGCTTGTGACGCATCGTGTTTGGGCATATTATGTTTCTGCAACTTTTGTGATGCGGATGTGGCGCTTCGCGTGTTATTGTTATTGTAGCAGCGCTCAGGCGCTGATTCCCCGACTCCAATTTTATCACCTTGCTTAGCAAGGTCCTGTCGCTGCAGGATTGCATGTTCGTAGAAGCAATAATCTATTGGCAACTGCCCGTAGACACACAACAACCCATGATTACCAAGATATATCTTGTTTAAGAGACAGAAATCTGCATTTTTCACACTTCTACTCCTTCCATCTCATCTCCCATAAGTCCTTCCATCCTGCCTGCTGCCAATGCCCTTTTCTTCGAGGGACTCGCACATTCGTCGTTGGCCTCGACGTCATCGTCGCCACTGTCATCATTAGCCCTCTTCTTGCCCTTCATGGCTCGTACCATCGCTTCCTTCATGTAAGTATGATATGGCAACAATTTCATGGAGTTCAAGTGGAGTTGATAAAAGCGAGAGCCCTGCCCTCCGCTGTTGCTGCTAGTAGAGTTACCCTGGATATCCCACCTGCCGATGTCGAATAAAAAGTTAGCCACGCTGCCCTTCTCGCCATGTAATGAAATAATTCCCACAATTTCAAGTATACCTCCACCTCCACGTACTGGCCATGTTCAAATACGGAATCATAAGAGGCCGGGCCAATCTTGTTGCCTTGCGAGTCGAAGATGTTAGGAGTAGTCACTTTTGCGTTTGCAAGCCCAGGGTAGTCATGAATAAGTTTAGCATAGCGACTGTCGGGATCGGCTAAATCACCGAGTTGGACGCCACAGGAAATGGAAGCTTCAAAAATGGGTGAACATCAGCAGCAGAACAACAAGTAATACGGCGTAACACCTACCAGTAGACATAGAGTCTGCATTTTTAGCAGCAGCCATTAGCTGGGCAGTGAACGCCTTCGCCTTGCTTGGGCTCATGGGTTCCAGTGATTCTGATTGGGTGTTAAGTCAATGTCAAGAGAAGTTTGACGCGTGCGGAGGTTCACTTACTCCCGAAGTCACTACGTGTCACCTTAGGGGTCACGATTTTCGCAGATGGGAGAGCAGAAAAGATTGGATCCGTGGTGACAATGAGGGAGAAGTAATCACCACGTAAGGGAGCGTACGAGCGCCAGAACGGGGTGACTTCAACGCCACTACCGTTCCTCTCTGTCAAGCATTAGTCAGCCCACTGGAAATCAATGTCGTGTAAGCCGAGTACTTACTATTTTCAGGTAAAGATGAGTCATGCTCAGAAACGATAACCATGAGCGTGTTCAGAGTATCAGCAGACACTCTGAGTGCTTGTTCCAGGCAGTCGTCGTCCTCTCCAGAGAGAAATTTAAGCTCGAATTGGGCATGAGCCCTTTTGATAGCATTGATGTCGAGCTGTTGACGATCAAACAAGTCAGCCTTGCTGTGTAACATGTCAATGACAATGACGACTTACATTGCTGCGTGGAAGGTTAAAGTAAGAGCTGATGTGCTCGAACATACCATTCCGGTCTATTTTGGCAGGGAACCTCAGCATGACAGGCTCGTCCTTACTGTTGACCCAATAGTCGGCGGTGTCTCGCATCTGGCGGAGAGCCTTCGGGCGGGCCGATAATGTACTAAGGATTTTGAGCGAAGGAAGGTTCCGACCCTGGACGACGCGCTCGAAGGAGAGCCACAATGCAGATTTTTGGTTATCCACCATAGGAGGCGGGGAGTCGGATGTGCAAGAAGCGCTTTCAGGGATGGCGTCAGCGTCATTCCCAGAAGCAGGACGAGTAGCATTTTCGGGGACGGTGTTGGCGTCAACACCGGGCGCAGGAGATGGGGTGCGTGATAAAGTGGGGGTTGACATAATGGAGGAACGAAGTGGTAAGTGGGATGAGTATGAGGTATGAGTGCGAGTGCGAATGGATGATGGGTGAGGGGAACAGCTGGGGGTGAGGCCTTATGTATGCGAGACGGAAGGCAGGCCAGTTAGGGGATTGCAGGAGTCGAGGGCATAAACAAGGGCATGGGCCTCCTGGCCTTCAAAGTGTGCTAACTTGCAAAGATTGAAATCTTCGACGTTGGGTTCAAGAAATGGAAACCTGTTGTTGACGCGGCCATCGTAGTTCCAGACCTTGCCATGGAGACACATACGAGCAGAGAAGTGAAAACCGCCGAGATAAATTATTCCCACAAGGATGTATCGCACTACCCCATGGAAGTGCGAAAGGGTGATAGATTTGCATGGAATCACAGGATTAAGGGGGACCAGCTCAAAAAATAGTATAGGTGGTATAGAAGGAAAACAAAGTAAGATTGTAGCATGACCCGCGCATTCTGTGATGGAGTGTAGCGGCATAGCAACATTACAGCGGTGTGCAGAACTAATGAGAATGTGGGAAAATCTGAGCCACATCGATAACCCAGACGGAAAAGGTAGTGAGTCACGGTGTAGTACTAGTACAACTATCATTGCTAGTCTTCTGCTACTATCCGCAATGACCAAGAAGAAGCGCACCACTATGAAGTCCAAGAAGGTCACGAAAGCCACTGAAATGGCTGAAACGAGCAACAGGCCGAAGATTACCATCAAAGTTCCCGCAAAGACTTCCAAGCCTGGAGATGTGCGGGACAGTGACCTGCGTAGGGAAGATCTCGGAGATCGAGCAAGTACCCCACTTTCAGAGCCCCCACAATCACCAGCGAGTGTCAAGGAGCAAGAGACCAGCCAGCCCAACGCACCTGCCCTCTATTTTGTAAACCATACGCCATCCACCTTCACTACCAAGCGCACCTCGAGTGCCATCGAAGATCCCATCGATGTGAAGCCTCAGTCAAAGAAATCCAAGGTAGAAGGGCCTGCGGGTCATGCTGCCAAGGGCAGGGGACCATCCAATAACGAGCGATCTGTCGAAGAACAAGCTCAAAAGTTCGCAGTCTTTGTTCAAGTATGTGACACCCAGAGTGAGAAGAAACCAGGGCGGGGAAGTTCCAAGACGACAACAACGACATCCATAGTCTCAAAAGGCCCCTTTACTTTCAATACGCTACTGTCGTTCGCCAAGTTCAAGATCATGGTCACATCTGTCCTCTCCTGTGATTTCAGCCTTCTTCCGGCATCACAGTTTGAGTGGAAGTTTGAGGGCCAACCCCAATCTGCTCGCAAGAAGATTGCTAACGAAGCTGGGTTTGGGGTGCTGATTGATGGAGTCAAGGCAAAACGTGTAACCGACCACATTGTTGTCCAGCTTTACACACCAAAACCGTTTGCGAGGAATGGCAGTGTGCGCAACTTTTGTCACATATATGCATCTACTTTACTCACATGATAAAATTTCAGGGATGGGATGCTGGCCAGGACGATCACAAAGAACAGCACATCGATTCTAATCTGAATGGGGCTCAGGATAACTTGTCGGACACGAAGTCTGTTATAGTGAGTCCTCGACGCTTATCTTGTCCACATGACCTCTAACCATCACTGCGCTGTCAAGTCCGGTATGGTAGCAAAACGCACCGAAGCTGAGGCCATGTTGGCGAAGGAGTATCCCATTGGAAACTACCCAATCTTCCCCGATAAACGTGTCTGGAAAAACAAGATGACTGGTAGCTACTTTGAACTTACACCCATTCGAATCAAATTGTGGGCCACTGGTATTGTACATAGTTGTTCTTTGCTTGCCACGCTACTAACAACTATTTGATCATCCAAGGCGGGTGGTACAGCAGACATCTCAGCTCCACCCAACTCTGCCCATTTTATGGAGGATAAATGACTCAAGGTTCCGAATCTGCCTCCACTTCAAAACACAAATCCTGTGATAGGTCCCACGAATATCGCTAATGGATTCTTCAATCATTATTCCATTCCGCCAGGGCCACCAGGTTATGCTCCACCGCCATACGGATACCCAGCATACTATCCACCTTACAGCCATGCCCACTTCATTCCTCCTGGCGTGCCACCATATCCATACCATGTGGCACCACAAGGAAACCCATACCGACCATCAACGTATTCACCGGGTACAACCACATCTCACAATGTGTCGCTCTCTGAATTCTGTGCCCAGTTCGGGATTTCGGCCAACAACGAGGCAAAACTAGCAACACTTGAATATCGCCCAGGTCACCGTGGTGTTGAGAGGCTTGAGGAAAAGGAATGGCGAGACCATGGCAGGTTTACAAGGTTAGGGTGGGAGGTGTTTCTTGACACGCACCACAAGTTTTGCCAGGCAATCAAGTTACACCAGGTGTAAGTGTCAACTGTATTCTGTTTCGTACCCTTGTACCTGCACCTCGTTCATTTTCATAGCATACATCCACCTGTACAATACACATTCACTCTAGTACGATGTATCCTGTATGCCTAAACCATCCTTGTGCCTTCTCCGCTGTAATACATGCTGTTGCTTCAAGTAGTGACTGAATCGGGTCTTGATGAAGTCGTAATTCATGACCATGACGCCGGATATATGCCTTGACTTCGCTCGGATGAGCAGGGACTCGGAGTAAGCATCCATGACACTTGTATAATTATCAGAACACATACAGGCACTGAACGATTCTTCGATTGGTGTAAGATCTGGAGAGTATGGTGGAAGAAAGAGCATTAGGCAACCTGTGATGATCACGTCAATGCATCATGCGCCATGAGTGAAACTTCTTGGACAAACCAGCTCCCTCGACAAGGTCAACAACGTCTTGATTGTGGTGAATTCGGCAGTTATTGAGGACCAGCACTGATCGTGGCTGCGGATACGGATTCATGTGTGGAAGCTCATGGAATAGATTTTAGGTCACGGAATGCAAGAAAGAAAATAAGTACTCACAACATCCTGCGCAATGAAATCGTAGAACTCGGCGGCATCATATGAGCCTTCCACCACCCGAGCAGCAAGGTATCCATCGATTGTGAGAGCAGCGCACATTGAGTAACGTGTTCCTCGGACAAAAACATCATGGATTTGAGCATGTTGTCCTTGTGCAGCCCGTCCAAAGCGCCGTGCATAGGTCCGGTCGTTTTTACTGGTTTCGTCGACAACAACAAACTCGGATCCATCACCGATGAAGTCCGTTTGAAGTCTTTGCTTGAATTCATCGCGCCGAGCCTCATCACGCTCGGAGGCAAGCTTTTGAAGCATTTTTTGAGTAAGACCTGCATCAATCAGGGTTCGAGAGAGTGCTGATGTCGAGATTTCGATGTTGTGTTCAATTGCAAGCCAGATGCAAACCTCGTCAAGGAAAAGATCGGCATCCTCCAGGTAGAGGTCTTGAACTGCTTCTAGGATCGCTCGGGTGATTTTGCGGGTATGTCCAACAAGCGGAGATGGTGGTCGGTTGACGACACCCAGTTCATCAAATAGCTTTTGCCATTGGTAAATACTGCTTTTTGAAATTGTCAGGCCCTCACAGATGGCCTCGAGATCCCACCCATGGTTTCACAGCCGTAGTGCAGTCTCCTTTTGGTCGTTACTGATCTGCCGGTTGACCATGTGAAGGTAGGACTTGTTGGGATCTGCTCGATAGTGTGACTTGGAACTGCAACTCATTTCCATTCCCGTCTGGGTTATCGACACGGCTCAGATTTTCCCACATTCTCATTAGTTCTGCACACCGCTGTAATATGAGCATACCTGTCTCCACGTTTCTTCCACCAGAGATCAAACCATTTTTGAATATTGATTTGAGAGGCTTCAGTTGAGTCATTGCTGGCATCAGGTTCACTCCATCGCAAGGGTGTACAAAGAGAAGGCAGTGTCAGAACTGGAAGATGAGATATTCCTTGACTAGTGGATTCCAATTTCTCCATGCACGTTACATTGGAGCACGAAGGAAGCACTTCAATCTGGCGAGTCTCTAGAGGAAGTATATGTTCTAGAATTGAAACTGCAGAAGTACCAACAGGACCGAAACATGGAAATGTGGCAGAGTTCTGGGCATGAAGACAATCACGAAACTCATCTCGAAGCCTATCAAACAAGACACACGAGAATAGATTCGCAGTGCATTCTCCGAGCATATCGTATGCTTTGGCAATGTCAGCAAAAGCATCGCTGACAGTTCTCCACCTTTGTCTCACAAGGAGCTCATTATTCCGTTTGTAGGCATAGAAGAGAATCATGAAAACGCTGTCATAAGCACACGACCAATTATCGGGTGACCAACTGCAACCTGCGCTTGGTGAAGGCTGTTTGATCTGGGTAGATGAACTGAACTCCAAGATCTCTTTACCACCCATGTCCTTGGCATTTGGTCGTTTCTTGAACTGATGGATGGTTACTTCGTGCGACAAATCCGAGGTATGATCCTTGTCGTCAGGCTTCCTTTTTACACCGGCGAGAGGTTTGTCATGCATGTCTAGATCAAACCTGGGCTTTGGGATCAAGAATCCAATAGACTTAGAGTCACTTTCTGCATCAGGTACTGCAACCAGGTCCCCTTGACATATGCCATATCGAATATAAGTGTTGTGTTCCAATGCCTCAAACCTTTGCACCTCAATCAACAGCTCAGATGGAAGAGGCTTGTTGAGGTTTTCGAGTGTTACAGGGCGTGTCAAACAGAGGCCTTCTTGTGAAGTTGTGCGTGAAGCAGCGACATAAGCACCAAAACCACCTTCAGAGAGATCCACCAAGATCTTTTGCAAAGTTTTACCTTGAGCAGAGTGTCCCGTCACAGCAAACACAGGTTGTATAGATAGCTGAGATCGAGTGATACGGACCTTCTCCTTCGTACCATCAGTTTTCTCTAGAAGCGTCGTAAAATGCCAGGTAACAGGTGTAATTGGAAACCACGACTTTGGAAGACCTGTGATACTAACTTTGCTATGTGGAAATTCAACCAGAGCACATGTCGCATAGCTGAGACTGACTGGACAGGTCATAGTAACAATTTTCCGTATGACACCTTGAGAGCCATTTGTAATGCCAAGATCTGTAGATATATTACGAGTTCGAAGGATAACAGGCATGCCTTCAAATAGAGCGATCATTCCAGGAAGAGATTGTTGTGTAGAAGCAACATTGAGATGAAGCAAACTTTGGCGCTCTTCCAAGGAGAGTGTCCTGTGAGAACATTTATCCAAGGCAAAGCAGGTCACAACGTCCACTGTGTTTGGAACTTCGGAATAAGTCTTATGTTGGTTGAGTGCTTCTCTCACTTTGTTGGTGGCAACAATTGCAGCAGCCTTGCGATTCATTTCAAGACCCATGTCTATGCCCATAGGATTCTCTGCGGTCTTTATTACTCTGGAGTTGAAGAGATCCATGTCATCATGTATGCACTCCCGAACGCATAATCGCTGAACTGCATCTCCATATGCAGGATCACATTTCATGCGTTGTTGTTCAGTAAGATTGACTACTGTATTGATCGTTTTCCAAGCCAATCTCCCTAATCTTCTTCTCACTTCAGCATCAGTCTGGCCAGCATAGTGGGAGATCGGTGTATACAAAGGAGTCCCACCAACAGGAGGATATTGAAAAAAATCTCCTGAAAATATCATAACCACTCCTCTGAACCAGAGGTCAGGTTGTTCCTTTGCAAAACGGAGGGCATGATCAATATCTGCCAGCAACTCAAGCCCTGTAAGAGATGCTTCGTCGAGCAATACAAATCCAACATTTTTCCATTCTTCACAGAGTTTTGTACATTCTTTCACTGAGATCAAGACTGTATAATCTTCTCCGCTCTCGCCGGGGTTTCTGTTTCCCTTGCCTTTGTTTTTTGATTTGATCTTAATCCCTAACCCCTTATGTATTGTCATGCCGTCAATCAAGGTGGCAGCTGAACCTGTAGGAGCCAAGTATCGCATCATGTGTCTGCAGCCATAATGTGCCATCACAGACTGAACAGCATTTACGACGTAAGTTTTACCAGTTCCACCAGGACCCATCATAAGCATCGTCAACTGATTCACATTTTGTTCACGTTTTTCAATATACTTCTCAACAAAATGCTGCGTGATAATCCGGTATGCTAACCACTGTTTTTCATTCAAGCCTTGTTCTGTTCCAATCTTCGTTATAATTTCACAAGGTGTCAACTTCAAGTCTGAAGAATCAGACCCTTGAATCTCTGATAGAGCAGTTTCGGTGGTAGGACAGGGACCTGGGAGAAATTTGCATTTATGACCAATCTGTGTTTCAGATACCTCGTTTCGTTGCTGTACCTCAACCTGCTGGTTGGGATTCAAGGCATTCTGACGTGCTGTTGCAATGGCAGCTTCCTGAGCTTCAATCTCCTTCTTCTACTGTAGCAGTTTTTGGGATGTGATCTCTGGAGATGGCCACAAATCTCTTGTACATCCTACATCTGTTTTTTCCTGTTGTATGTTAGAGGGGTCCAACCAACCCGCTTGTTGTAGTATTAGTACCATTTGTTGCACACGAAATTCTTCCCATGAACGTCGAGACTCATTTACTTGTGTCTGGCATGTTATATCCAATATGTCATCGTCTTTGTGTTTCAGACCAGATCGTGAAGATGTGTTGTCATTCATTTGTTGAGCCTGTTTATGAAGTCGGTCTGCATCTCGCTCATCCTCACACTCATGGATAGCCTCCCAATTAAGCATGATAGAACGACTGTGTTCGGAAAACTGATATGAGTCAAACACCTTTTCAACATCTTCGTTCTCTGCAATCAAGGGCGCATCACAACCAAACAGTTTGAAATGACTTAAAGCAAAGAGTGCCCAAGCTTGTTTATTGTTGGAACGTGGTATCGAAGTTCCAACCACTCAAGGAACAAGAATGCGATTTGTATCTCCATGAAGTTCATCCACATGTTCTATGAGTTCGTGCGTTGCATGCAACGGATGGGCAGGCTTTAGAGCATGTCTTCTCATCACACCCAGTCGTGTTTCATGAGTATTCTTCAGTTTCTTACTCCTTGCTTTTGTCTGCAATCGGATACATTGACAAAAACTATAGAAATTCATGCTTTCCAGGGTGTCGGTACGGTACAAGTAATGGTGAACTTGATTGGTCTCCCTAAGGTTACCTTCTTTGTCAGTTGAAATACAGATCTCCGAGCGTTCAACCTCACTGTCACCTTCATCACTGTGATGCCCAACAGAGGTTTGGTAGTTTTTAGACAGAGTGCCTTTCACGTGCGACAGTAAGAATGAGGAAAGCATAGGTACTGAGGAGTGAGATGAAATACTATCATCATGACCTTGAATGTAACGGGCTGCCTGCTGAGCGTGTATCTGTTGTTGCCTATTGAATTGAGAAAGACACTTGTGCAACAAAGCTTTCACACTCTGGAGTGTAGAATTCTTCTTGTCAGGATCAGGGGGGAGGTGAGCAACAGCACGAGACAGTAAAGACAACATCTCATAGGTTTTGATGCCCATTTTTGTTATATAGTCTGATATATAGAACATTGCCGCTTTCGCACTTCTTCCAGACAGTATACACTTCAAGTCATGATTGTGGCAGCAATACACAAGAATATAACGATTATGATAGTTGACATTGCCATCTCGACACATAAACACTACTGAATTAGTCATGGGATCAAAATATGAGGTTTCAATTATTTCATGAGGGAAGAGAAACCGGCATTTATTGTCATTACCATACTTGTGACATACTGGACGGCACTGATGTCGTTGTAAAGCCTCACCACACTTTTTTACCTCCATTAGGAAGATTGAGTTCCAGTCTTTCAATTCAGCAGCCGATGCGCCAATACTTGGTGGAGGTTTGGGAGGGTGTTCAACACGAGGTTCAAACTTTGGGTCAAGAGGACCTTCGGTATCTGGTAGATGGTGTTGAATAATGTCTTTGAAAAACAAGAAAAATCGTCTCTGGAAAGCTTCATCATGCAACCGGCGATGGATCTCGGCTGGATTTGCTCCTCCTTTTAACCAGAGAAGAAAGTGGCCATGAAGTGAACCTCTTTCCGTGTATTCAGTAGTTCCATAGAAAGCTTGTAAGTGTCCAAATAGACCGCCCTGTGGTGAAGATCGCTGTTTTTTGTAGTCCCATCCCAACAAGTATTTGAAGCAACACTTTACCGAAAATTCAAAAAATTCAGCAGCGGCAACAGGGTCCTGAGCAAGGCGAATAGCACGATCATGCGCAGAAACAAGACGAGGAAATCGATCAGACAAGTCAACCTCATGGTCACCGTACATGACCTGAAAGATGGGGCTATGAGCTACACTTGGATTGAACGTAAAGAAAAGATGAGGCAAACCAAAGAAGCCATAGTAGCTGCGAATTTCATTTCGGATGTAAATTTTTGAAGCCTCAGAACCTGGGATGCGTGCAGAAATGGTATTAACATGTTGCAACAGACTGAGTGCATTTTTTTCATCGTCAGACATATCTACTAGCTTGTGTTCTCGTTCCAAACGAGAGGCCACACGGTTCAATAGTTCAGGTGAAATACGTGTGAGCTTTTCAGCGATCCAATGGAAACTGGACCTTTTGCAGGTAATGCAGTGTACAGGTGAGCTAAATGGTGGTGGTGAATATTCAGAGCGACAAAAAGAAAACTGTGATGATATCAAAATGACTGTTCAGGAATATTGAGCAAGTACCGAGCTTGCTGTTGAAACGACAAAGAGGTTGGTCTATTTCTGTCTTCAAATCCCCCGATACCATAAGGAAAGAGAGTTGGATACAGACCTGGAAAAAGATCTGGATTGTTGTATTCGTTGATAGCTTGTGAACCACGATGTATAACAAGATCAGGCCTTGATGATGACTGAGATGCGAGATTTCTGAGTGCTGAGGCAGTGAACGTATGGCCACTAATTTTAACGCAGTCTGGATCAGAGATGCCCATCTTTTTGAGAAAAGTGATGGGGTTTGAATCATCATTGGACAAACGGTTGTCGCTCTCAGGCTGATGTGTGAGCACAGCAGGGTGGTCTTCAAATCCAGCAGTTTCTTCCTGGAAAACAGTTTTGGCATCCAAATCATGGTCCTCGACAACACGATCAGCAAGACCAGGAATAATGTCATTTTCAGGATAAAGATTCACAACATCAAGATCAATAGGAATATTAGCATATAGACGATTGTGGTGTTTAAGCCACAACAAGAAATCCCATATCTTCACCTTTCGTACACGGAATACAGTACCAAGCTGTTTTGGATCAAATTTGCCTGGACCAACAAAGATAATGCTTAAAAGGCCAGTTACATCAGTGGACGTTCGTGGCAAAACTGACGCAGTAGAAACTACATTCATATCATGAGCACAAGTGTTTCCATGAAAGACTTTCGGTTGGGAAGGATCAGAAGACTGAAATAAGCGAGTTACATGGGCCGTCGTGCAATATATCGCACACACCTTCTCCTCGATCCATGTAAGGTCTGCAAATCTATCAGGTAATTCCCCCCGATAGAGACCATTAGCAAGCGCGAACCGAGGCATTTTCTTTTTCATAAGGTATGCAGAACAGTCACTACAGATATTAAGGACAGCTTTGCCTGCTTCATCAATAGTGACACCACGACGTTCCAGCATCAATCCGTCAATAGCAGAGTTAAGGTAATTGAACTTCGGAGACAAGTTCTGAACCACGCATCTCTGAATAACAAATGGATCACGCAGTCAAAGAAGTTCTACATGTATATTTTCCTGCAGGATATCGACTGCTATGACATCTTGCTGATACTGACCACACACAGCACATATGGGTGATTCGGTCCACTTCGAGCCTTCATAATAGCAATTGAGACAATCAAGGACAATGTTTTGGGGTACAACATCAGGCCATTCACAGTCAAGTTGCACAGATGTTTGTTGAGCAGCTGCAACTGTCTCCATTCTGTTCTCCCGCCTAGTGATCTTTTGCTTATCTTGTCTCAAGCGCTGAGGTGCCTCTGGTGTCACTGTCACCGCATCAATGACCAATTGTCCGTATTCGTGCTCAAGGATTTTCACCACGTAGTAGCTATCAGATTGGACTGTGGCTGCAACAACAGGAAAGTAAGCAAGATAGATATCACATAATGCATCAGGACCAGCATGCACCAAGTATTGAAGACGGTCAAGTAGATGTTGTATTAACCCACTGCAAGTTCTACGACACGAGCGGCCAATAACAGCAGGACAATCTTCAGAAACAAGACACTGAATCGACTCAGAAAGAGTATCCATGGATAGCTTGTGAAGGCGTTTAATAAGATCATCCTGGGGCAAAGAGGCCCACCCTATGCAGGGAGCATGATCATATGTGATGTCTTTGCAAAACACATTTATTGGTTTGGGTGGCTTACGAAATGCTGCAGCTACTTCAGAGCCATACTGGGAGTCCAAAAACACAGAGAGCAAAGGTAACGGATGACGTGTACAGCCAGCAGGGAGTTTGATATCACAGTATTTTTTGGCAAGCTCGCCTGGTGAGCACATAATAATCGAGGAGCGAACCTGGAGGAAGTGGGCAACTAGAGTGGTGATAAGCATGTTCTTGGTCTGTGGTTTTGCCTTGCCTAACGACAGGTTTGAGACTGACAGACTAAGAGCATTGACCTTTAGATGTGAGAGATTGTGCAAAAGTACAGATTCCAAATGCAAGACCCAGCTTGGCAGCTCAGCAATCTTTTGCTCAATACAAGCACTGACACTCACTGGAGGGTCATCAGATTGACTCAGATCACACAAGAGCAAGCAATGTGTGTAATGTTGAGAGGCAAAGTATTCAGTACACTTGGTAAGACATTTTCGTGACGGACCATGAAAAATATTCAGATGAGTATCAACAAGCGCTACACAACCGACAAACTCAAGATCACAATCTGTACAATGGATATGATGAGAGTTCAGCGACCTCGACAACCAAGCCACGAAGTTTTCAGGTGTTTCAAAGACAGACGAGTGTTCATGAGGGAAATATAAGGGGTCGTAATACAGCGGATAATCAGCAATGTTATGCACACCCTCGGGCAGACATGATGCCTCATCAAGTTGACGAGGCACAGTACAAGGTGACTTGTTAAGGAACCTGTCATACACAAAATAAGCAAGACGGTATAATGTGAAACGAGCACTCACATCGACCAAGTGGCAGTAAGAAAGATGATAATGCAGGTCGCACACAAAAATTTCAAACCATACAGTCATAATGACAAATATAAATAAATATTATCCTTAATTAGCTAAATGAATGTGCCTGCAGGTCCATTTGCTTGGACTAGGACCGTGCCTTGCAGGGAAAAACCCTCCTCCTTTGGAGTCGGGGATGCTGTAAGCCCATGGTTTTCTTGATATTCTGGATTTCTTCGTTCTTCATGATCTGGTCGTGTTTGGCTTCTCGTACATTCAACAACTTTCCACACAAGGGGAAGACACCAAAATTATCGTGTCCGACGACACCAAGACCAGCAACTGCAAAGACTTGGCAGAGTCTCCTTCTGTCAAGATAAGGGCGCATCGATCGGCGTTCCTTGTCCCGACATAGTTACGTTCCCGTCGGTGAAGGGTGGATAGGCCTTGGTATCAATCTAGAATACGACTGACTTCTTCTTGCTCAGACGTTCAACGAGTGCGTAAATAGATCTTGCCTGCCGCAGTGACACCACATTTCAAACCTGACAAGTGTTCGGGTTTGAGTCATCTTCACCGATGCCAGGCTGACCGACGATATAAGCGCCGCGTGACTCCGTTCCTCCTTCGGGTCTGGCTTGAACGTGAGTCGGTATTCCTCCTGCACGAGGACCCGTGGAGTGTGGACACGCACCCTCTTGATATGATGCCCAAAATCGAGGTATTCGATGGCACGATCCTCGTCTCCGAGGCGGTAGTGCAGTGTTTTTATGA
>JBBPMO010000649.1:0-19478 GCA_038090315.1 Xanthoconium stramineum | reverse complement strand
GGTGATTCAATAGACTCAGGATATGCCGATGGAGACAGTTGGGTTAGCCCTCTTCCATTCCCGCGTTCGCCACCAAGAGGCTTTCAATCTCCAGTGTCATTTCCTCCTTATTCGCGACGAGCATCCCTCTCCTCTTCCACACTCAGAGAAAGCGGAATATCAAACGATGTTGTTATTTTCCGTAAACCCCCTCGTAATCCCATCGAGGCCATCAAGGAAACGGCTGACGGGAGCCCGGAAGACAATGGGGACACTGCTTATGACATTTTGGGCGCGTACGACGCGTTGTCTTCCGAAGAACAGGCTGAGGATGAGGTTCACCACCCTGTTCAAGTTAATGTTGAAGAAGAGAAGGCCGAAGAAGACGACAAGCCACCAGAGGCTCCCGCAGTTGTGCGTAGCCCGCGGCGGTGCCCCTCTCAGCATCTTCATCCAGCAAGAGAATCCGATTTAGACTCATGCAACCAACTTTCCTTCATTTCTGATGACAACCTGTCCTTCAGGACTGCGCTTTCAACGCAACCTTCCTACGATGACCTGAATAATATCTCTAGGATATCACCTGTCGAGGACTCCTTGCTTCCGTATATCTCGGGCTGTTCAACTCTCAACACGTCGATTCTCTCGCATTGCGGTGATGCAAACGAACTCTTGGAGCAATCCATTGTTGGCTCGCATGTCTGCGAGTCCTCTTGCCTCGATAGCAGCACTGGGGCTCCCGAAGCAGGAGCCTCAGAGGGGTGTCCGCCCCCGGAGGAAATTGCCACCGGCTCCAACGTACTGTTTACCTCTGTCGTCACCGATGATCCTCAGGGACTCGCTCCGAAGAAGGTTGTTTCCCCGCGGGGATCCACGTCTAGTGATTTTCATTTCGACAGACATTCTGCAATACCGAGTCCATCAGTGAATACCTCCCACGATCTACCCCCTGCTCAGGATGTCTCTGGTCACGTCCCTGTCGAAGCTAAGAACCTTGGGAAACTTGCCCCAGAAAAGCTTACTACCCCGCAAGACCGTTTGTCAGGTGTTTTCCATTTCAATAAGCAACTATCCAAACCGAGCCCACCAACGGAGCACTCTTATAGCCCTTCTTTCACTGATCCCTTCGGCCTTACTCCTCTGAACGCTGGCGATCATCTGGAATCCGATGCTGAGGATGTTGCTGTCCGGAGAGAACGCTTGCCTGGCAGTTCGTATCACGATCGACGCTCCCCGAAATCGGGCCCATCAACAAGTTCTGACAGCCCTCTTGGCTATGTTCCTCAAGGCACGGATGGAATGCATGACAGGCTTTCGGCAAATGCTGTCGCTCTGCGGGAACACTCGTCGGCTGCATTTTGTTTCGATGAAGGCCTTGCAAAATCGAGCTCGCCAACGGGGTGCTCTCGTAGCTCATCTTCTACCAAGGACATTCTCAGCCATGCTTCTCCAGATGTCAGCGATGCTCACGGCCCCGTCTCACACAACGTCGTTTCCCCGCAGAAACGCCTGTCTCATGTCTTGCGCCTCGCTAGACCCTCTCCAAAGCCAATCTTATCCTCAGAAAGTTCCCATAGGTCCCCCACAGCCAACGAAAGTCTGGTTGTGGAGAACAGTCTAGACTCGGATGGAGGTGCTGAATCTTTCGACTCAGACAGTTTCTCTCAGCGATTATCGTTTCCTCTTCCTCCTCCCTTCCCCCCAGTTGAAATCGTCGGACACTCCAGCCTCGGTGGTGAGGAGAATACATCTGTCCTGACCGAAGCAACCGTCGGGAATCTCGAAAAGGATGTATCGAACAATACAGTGTTGGATGAAGAAATGGAACGACCACTCTTGGGTTACGATCTGACGGAGAAAGCGAGGCCAAGTCAACTCCCTTCAATCGAGTCTCCTGGCTCCGACGCGGATTTCACTTTGCGAAGGAGCCGAGCTGCTTCCGATCTTACTGTGAAGGCAAAGCTATCTCCACCTCCTGCCCTTGGGGCTACCCCTGATGTATTAAGGTCGCCACTGCCGCCGCCGGAGCAGTCAGGTGGATCCGATGCTGTACAGTCGCTTTATGACCAGTACTTTGACGACGGTACTTCAGATGTTGACTCAGAGGCCTCAAGCTCCGCGTATAGGGACACGGCACCTCCCGATGTATTTGGTCTAGCAGAAGAACGCTTTTCAGAGGATCATATCCATTTTCCGAAGCTCGTACCTCATGTTTTCCAAACGGCATCTTTAAGTTCTGATAGGGCGCCTGGTAGTTCTGATACAGATTCTCCGCGGTCTGAAAGTGTCCTTCGTCCCCTCTTGACTGGGCGGAGGTCATTTTTGCATTCTGCTCTTGCCGAACTCATTCCGAAGGCAGATCTTGTCAACGACGAGGAATGTCCCGCCACACGACAGCCCACCCGTATGCAGGTGAGGGAGGTTGGGAGTACTATGGTTCCATTAGGATTTAGGCGTCATAGACCCAAAGTATGTCAGCAAATTTGATATAACGACTATCGAACTTACTCGCTACTTAGCCTACGGCGACAAAACCACCATATCCTTTGCATAATGGGCTTCCCGCGTCCGAGCGCCGAGAGGTGTTGCGCATTCGAACCGACATAGCTAGAGGGGATTCACCACCAGGATGTTTTTCTGCAAGTCCCGTCTCCTTTACAACACAATTTCCCTTACCTGTGAAAGCAATGTCTGCTCCTCCCACAAGCGGGTTGAGAGAGCTCCGCCTTGTCAGTGGCTTCCTGACACCCTGAGTTCTCCTACTGATCCTCTCGCACAGTCTTCCATCACTAATAAGAGGTCTTCCATATTGTCTACCCAGTCGTCAAGCATTGCATCTAGCATTTTGTCCTGTGAGTTACCTGTGGTCATCAATTTTTCTCCGCGATTGACAGTATCATTCAATAGTGGATCAATTATTCAACTCATCTACACCGCAATCTCCCAGTGTATCATCTACCACTTCGTTTTCACATAATTCATCGGTATGTTTGCTGGTCTCCTTGTTGTGACGCATCAGTTAACCCGATGGTAGCTTTCGTCTTCATGTGCACAAATACCCGATCATATACACCATACTCTCAAGCGTTCCAGTTCCAGCTCTCTCATTCTGCCAGCAAGCAATAATATTTGCTCAGCATCGCAACCTTTGACTTGTCACGATTCACGTTCCGTCTCTACACCGCTTCACCAGCCAAGGTCTTGGCGTTTATCGCATTATGGAGCAGGCTCTCGAAACCATACACCAGCTAATGGTACCCATCGCCTTTCGAGGAGGACTTCAACATTAAGTCTTCCTTACGCTGTGGACGAGGAACAAGAGGTTAATGAGGATGACTCTACCATCTCATATCCCACCCAGTCCAAACATGCAGATGACTGGATCCGTCCCACTTCCGTTCTTTCAGCGCCGGTTCATGCCATCGCTACACCAAAGCCTAATCTACTTTTCGCTATTGCTAGCGACGATGTGGACCAAGTGCGCCAAGTCCTTGAGAACGGCGAGGCAGGTCCAAATGATTCAGTTGGACCCCAATCCGCCCTGGCATTCACTCTTACCAACAACAAGCTAGCGCACAAACAAGAGATTGTTAAAGCCCTGCTCGCATATGGTGCAAACCCCGCAGCATTGCGAAATCCAACCTTGAACCCTGCACCCCGCATAGAGGAAGGTGATGGACCAAGTGGTCCACCTCCCGAAACCACATTGGAAGGGATGGATCCAGCAACAAGGTAGTCCGAATTATTTCGTTTGTTTCTTTGCTTATTCATCCCCTATTCACAGATACTTTGTCGCCCGGGCTGACGCAGTTCATACTCGCCAAACCTCACAGTTAATCTACCGCTCGTTCTTCCGGCCCCTGACACGGGTTCGGTATGATGTCATTGGACAAGATTGGGCATTGGAGCAACTGTTCCGCGTTCTCAGCATGCATTCCCAGAAGTTGGCCGTGGCTCCTATCGTGGTTTTGCTGTGCGGTGCGTGGCTCCACTTGCCGACGTTTTAAATCATACAAATTCTAGTACAGGTCCAAGTGGTCATGGAAAGAGCCTGCTGGCACGGAAATGTATGTCAATTTCCATCGCGTTGAATTTAGTTTCTGAGACTGTTGAATAGTTGGATCCCTGCTTGACGTTCCTACTCACACTGTAAATATGACCACTCTCCGGTCTACTCATGACATTTGGCAGTCGTACTCTATGAGTCCGTACGAGGTAAGCCAGACCATCTACTGTATTGACATTCGCTAACAGATGACCTTTTAGGAACCTTCATCGTATACTCTCGCTGAATTCTTGATCGAAAATGAAGGGAAAAGATGTGTAGTTGTCTTGGATGTGAGTACCTTGCAGTTATAGATTGAGTTCTGTGGGTCTCATGCCGTCCAGGAAATTGAGAAAGTTGAAGATCAAAAGGCGCTCTGGTCTCTCCTTATGCCATGGGAACTAGGTTTGTCTTCCACGTTGCATTGCATGTGGTCTCACTAATTCATTGTCAGGTCGATGTTCCTTGGAGGCCGGAAAGCGTCATGTCGATGCGCGCAATGTCATTTGGCTAGGCACATCGAACATTGGTCACGAGTTGGTCTTCGAACACCACGAGAATCGTGCGGAACCAGATAAACGAATGTCCCGTGAGGATTACCTTGAGCTAACGGCTCTATTACGACCCCGCGTCTCACACTGCCTTGGGGTATGATCCTCTTTTGTCGTAGATAATTTTGCCTCATACATCCTCGACAGGCCTCAGTAGTTTCTCGTGTCACCACGGTCCTTCCCTTTGTGCCCTTCACATTGGATGAGAAGAAGGCTATCACGGCGGAGGCCGTCTATGCCCTCGCTGGCGACGCTTCCAAGACGTTGTCGCCTCAAGATGTAGAGTCTTTGGTCACCAAGGCTCTACCGAGCTACCACCCGAGCGAAGGAGCACGATCGCTACACAGAGCTATATCAAATATCCTGATTGACGCGATCTAGCACACATCATCAGATATCTTGCTGCATAAGCTCTGTCGACATCGCATGGTCATGTATTATATTGCTACACCTAGGCCTATGAACATGCACCATTGAGTTTACCGTTACTGAGTGGGTGACGCCGAATTAGTTGGATTCTCCCATCAAGTGTTGCCATTCGCGACTATTAGCGTCCAGTACGGTAACTACGGTTACGTGCGACGGTGCTCCGTCTTTGGATTGACTGCTTTATTCTAGACAACAAGAATCCACAGCGCCCTGCTTCCCCTGCTTTTCCAAACACCTAGTTTGGGGTATCATTGTTCCAATGCACAAGTCGGTGCATGACGCAATGGCATCAATGACTGTTAATTATCCGGCTCTCTATCCCCACCTCCCACCTATTCCCGAAGCGATGCATCGATGAGTCGTTGTCAGGGAGAATGATATAGATACGTGAGGACCTACGGATGTAGGCTCACTTCGAACCTCGCGTGGTCCACCCACTTCTTTTGCTTATACCCTTATTGACGCACAGGTCGTCTGTCAGCTAACTCATTCGTTTTCTCGTGTTATCTCAGTCGTTTCACCCATGAGCTCGCCTTACTATGTCCCGGCTGGCCCCGAGGCGGCGCCAACTTTACAGCCAACCGCGTCTCCTACGCTTACCGCTCACTCGTTGTCAAGCTCGGGCAACACGAACCTCTCGCGCGCCTCGGCCGCCTTAATCGCTGTCTTTTTGTCACTCTTTGCTTTGGCCACACTAGGTATGTTTGATGAAGTTCAGAGACGATTAAGTAGACTCATGTTGTATGACGAAGCCGCCGTTATCTGCTGGACACGAAGACGGCGGACAGCACAGAGAGTGTCAGATCAACAACCGCTGGAAAGGGTAGTAGTACGCGACGTCGAAGCCCTGACCTCGGCTGTCCCCGTCACCCCTCGACCGGACGTGCGTTGGGCACCCCAGATACGCTCAATCAGTGGCCCTCCGACAGAGAAGGGCTCGGACAGAAAATCTGCAACCCTGCCTTCCAAGCGTGTACGATCCCCTCCCCCTCCCACAAAACCCCGGAACTTGTTTTCGGATTCCTCTGCAGTGGCGCATCCGCTGTCGTCTCCGCAGAATGACGTTCTCAATTCGGCATGGAGTTTGAGAGATGTGGCACTCCCAATTATACCTCAGACACTCGCAGTGAGCGGTATGCAAACGCGGTCGTTGGGGAAATCTGGAGGAAGATCAGAGACCCAGTGAATTTATATCCAACCCACGGGCACGGGGGCTCGAAGTCTCTGAGTCTATGCCGTGGTACGCCTTCTGTGCGAAGCCCAGTGCTCGCGATCTTATCATAACAGTTGACTTTTTCAACCTGATGCTAACTTATTCGAATACCGTGGTCGTCACTTAAAGAGGTTTATAGATGTTAATTGCCTCCTTTGGCCGCATACCAGTCTTCATTTGAGCATGAAATTGGATAACATTGAGTTATGCTGGTGTATCGAGGTAGTCCTGCCTCTATTGCTCTGGAAGCTGTGCTTTCCGCCTGAACTTTGCCTGGTCACGCAGCCACTGGAAGTCGTATTAGAATGCAACTTAGGTTGAATACCGTGGCACGTACTTGGCGGTATTGGTGTAGCGAACCAATTTTCTCTCCTGATTGATGAATCAAAAACAAGCTTATATGAAAGTTCTCTAGCTCCATACCATGGTAATCCGGCACGGGGTTATTGGTGCTTTGTCCTCTTGGGTCGACGCGGTTCTTGACTATATGTCTGTGGAACTCGCGGTCCTTTGCTTCTATGAGGGCAAGGGTACGACGATGGGTCGCTCTCCAGCAAGCGGAACCGAATGTGGGGCCCAGAAGGTATCCAAGACCTTTGAAACGTTCAACATGGTTAAACGATAGTCATTAGGACTACTCGCCTGTGCACGCCACTGTACAAAGTCCGTAAAAGACCATTGGGTCAATTCCCTTATGCATGAACCATCAATATCTGTTTCGACGCGTGACACGAAATTGGGAGCTCACCATAACTGGCTTCGTCGCGTCTATTTCGAGAGAGCCAAAGTATGCGGCCCCTCCCACCAGGCCGAGGAGGGAGGAAGGGATGGTCAGGGCCTAAAGAAGGGTATCAACAGGTGCACTACTCGGGAAAAGTGCGAGTAGCATCGTACCGTCTCCCATCTACGTTTGCCGCGTCGGACTTCGAGGTATTTTGGCCACGTTATTGTGTCTTTGGTTACGGCGTTAGAAGCTTTTCGAACAAAGGCCGTTTTCTTTGGCGTAGATTTCGCGATGCGAATTCCGCGAGAGTATGAATGTTTTAGCAAGGACGCCATGAAAGGATGTTCCAAGCAAGTGTTTCGCACGACCACCAAAAGAACTGCGCCACTAACGAACTTTGATCGGATGACTTACGGACCCTCCGAGCGACTCTCAGCCCAACTCTCCATGCAGTCCCACGATGGGATTCGGCGACCGCTACCATCCGCGTACTGTCCGTTTTGCGCGGACAAACGCAGGTTACCTGTCGTCCGAGAACGAGACACCGCCGATGCATTCTCGTTGAGCAACCTACTTCCTGCCGGAACAATAACCGTCGCTGTCCACGACGGCGAATCCCCGTGTCCCAGCGCGTCCAACGACTTCCGTGATTGGCACTCACTTCCCATACGAAGTTTGTCTACTCATCCGGTGGACACGCTTTTCCGGGAACTGGCGTTTCTGGCCGAGCATCTATTCCTCCGAGCAACCTGCCGACTCGGCTCCAGTGGTCGAATCATTTTCATCAGGATATACCTGATTCCCAATGACCTGCCGAACGTGTATGGCCAACTATATCGTCGCCGGGAAACTGTTGTCAAGGAAGCTCAACGGTACTTGCGCACCATCGTGCCACTAATTGAACAAAATAATGACTCGTGGGATGCCAATGAAGCCTGCCTCAATGCTCCTGCGGAGAAATTCTTATTACCCAGTCATATCGTTCGTAGAGTTTGACTGTCGCTCTTCTTGTTTGTACTAAGCACTGTCGATAGGATAATCGCACCATGGCGGAGATTTATAGTGACCTACCTTCTCCGATGCTGGGCCCGCCAATGAATGAAAATGCAAGACTCTCTCACCGTGTTGCATCTGGAGACGCAATTTGGGGTTTAAGAACCACTTTATATGGCTACCAACGACACTCAGTTGCTGTCATGCTTCACAAAGAGTCGAGCGCCAATCCTGTTCCGGATCCATTGTACCTTCCCGTCTTATCAATGTCGGACACTTGTTTTTATATTCAGCCATCAACCATGACGATTTTACAAGAGTGTCCCATGTTTTCCCCATCTCGAGGTGGTATACTCTGTGAAGAACTAGGTATGTCTGAACCAAGTATGGAAACACGTAGCTTAGCCCTATCATAGGAACGGGAAAGACTGTGATGATCATTGCTCTCGTCCTCGCAACTGCAAGCCAGCTTGCAGATCCAGAGGAGTCCATGGTCGATGAACGACCAGTAATGACCCCTTTGGCCTATTTCCACTTCCCTACCATGGAGCACGCCCTCGCAAGGGAGAGAGCTGGTCTTGTCCGAGTTATTCGACGATTGCCATCTCTCGTCGAACTCCTGGTCGACTATTTCTCTTCGTGGAGGGCTAGCCCGGCTCACCCAACATTTCCCGACGAGCTAAGAGCCACACATTTATGGCCCTTAATCCGAGAAAACAAGGCATTTTATCATCATTACAAGCCTGTGGATACATTGAGAAGGTCAAGCCGCCGAGATGTACCTAATCTATGTCCTCGAACCATGTATCCTTCCTCAGCCACTCTAGTCATTGTCCCATTGACTTTATTGGGACAGTGGAAAAATGAGATTGACAAGCATTGTCATGACACCGTCCGATATCTCGTAGTCCGTCCTTCCACAAATCTTCCTGATGCTAGGAAGCTTGCGTCAGATTATGAGGTAGGTGATTCGGTGACGGTCTGACGCTGAAAAGTTAACTAATGGTTCCTTCTCAGCTAGTTATCATGGGCGACACCTGTATGAAATGATGTGTTACTCTTGATGCAGAGACTGATGTTCAGCAGGCTTCCGCCAGGAGGCCGAGAAGAATAAAGTAGGAAGGCTCCATGACCTTGAACCTTGCACTTGCCCACGCTTGGCGGGGTCCCGAGTTCGAGAATGTCACTGTTCTGGAGACCCTACTGTCACACCTCTTCTTCAAGTACGATGGAAAAGGTTGGTCATTGATGAGGGCCACAACACTGGCAATGTGGCAGCCACTGTCAACCATTTTGTCCAGCAGTTAAGTATCCAACACAAGTGGATCGTCACCGGCACTCCCACATCCAACATACTTGGTCTCCAATTAGGTCGTACAACCAATGAAGAATCGGAGGAATTGGATCTTGTCTATCCCGACTCCGACTCCGATTCTGACTCTCCTGCGGACATGTCATCTAGTCAGGACGAAGCGCCCTATGTGCGAGTATGGGCCAATTATGACCGCCACAACCTGCGCAAACTGGGTACGATGATTGGAAATTTCCTTGCTGTTCCCCAATTCCATACGGACTCCAAGAACTTCCAACACCATGTGTCAAGACCATTATGTGCTCGACGTGGTCCACAACCTGGTGCCATCAATGTTCTCAGCCAGGTGATGCAGATGGTGATGGTACGTCACAGGTAAGTCCAAGAATGTAATATCACCTATGTATGTTCACTTGCATTTCATAAGAATTGAAGATGTGGAGAATGATGTTTTGTTGCCTCCGATGAGACACGACATAATTTACTTGGATTTGGATATTTACGCTCTGAAGTCGTACAACGCTATGCAAGCCGCACTCGCGATCAACGCGATCGATTCAGAGCGTGAAGGCGCGGTAAGTTAATGTTGATCGGTATTTTGCGGTTTGCTCAGCTCGATCAGGATTACCTGTTCCACCCAAGTGTATGTCACAAAGTATCCACCATGTGAAGCAGTTCTCTCATCTACCACTGTTCGCGCCAGAAAACCAAGGAACTACAGGCAACCATAAACAATTCATCACAGTACGTACTTGGACAAAAACTCATCGTGTCTCGCCATCTGAATTTGCAACCTCTAGAGGCCTCTTCTGGTCAGCTTCAGATATCTTGTACAACGTTGACCAGATCTGCGACCTCGCGGATGAATATATAGCTCGCGCAGTCAGACGGCAAGTAGGTCCCGAAGAGTTAGATCTTCTGCAGCGAGCGCTCAGACATACGTATGGACTATCTTCATTGTATTTACATTCGACTAACCCTGTTGCGTAGATCTGCCGCTGCCAAAGACAAGGTGTGGAGAGCAATGCAACCCCATGCTGACGTCCCGTTCAGGGTATCTGGACTCGAACCACCTGTCTTTGAAGCGTGGACACGAACTGGGCTGTGCGACAGCAGTCGATCGATCGATGTTATTCACCCAGATCGGTTGATGGATTTGCGTTCGCTCGTGCGGATGAAACCTCTGATCTCGAGGGACGAACTAGTTGAAGAGGGCAACATCCTCGATAGGAATGAAAAAAGGATGATGGCCGTCAAATCCAATGGCCCCCGTGAGGCAAAACATGGCCCGAACCAAACGAGAGAAATGGTGAAAGAGGTACAAGAAGCAATTGAAACTCTGAAGAAACGCGTTGAACGAACGGATGTACCCGACAAGGAGTTCGAAGACTGTCAAGATATGGACAGGGTAATGCAAGCTACTTCTCCTGAAGTGTCTACAGCCCGTGTGGCGAGGTCTTCACCTTTATCCGGGGTAAAAGTGGGACCTTCGGTGTCGACGAAGTTAAATTACATTCTTGCCGAGGTATGTTTGCATACATACATCGATGACGTAGGTTACTTTCGGCATGCTCACAGGTCCAGCAATACTCTGCAAAAGAAAAGTTCCTCATATTCTCCAATTCTCTCTTAACGCTCTTTCAAATTGGCGAGGCTTTGTCACTATTCGAAATCAAGTATCTACGATACACTAACCAGGAGAAATATCTATTGAGGGAACAATGCATTCTGACTTTTGAAACCTCGGACGCGCACAGGGTTCTGCTGATGGAATTAAAACTCGGCGCGCGTGGCCTGTCAGTTCATGGGACTGACGCACGATCTTGAGGACTAATACTTTCTGCAGGAACCTGATTTCTGCCTCCCGGATTATTTTCTGCGAGCCCGTCTGGCACCCTGATGTTGAGTCGCAGGCTATCAAGGTTTTGATGTTCTTGGTACATTCCAACAGTGGCCTGATTCAACTTCCCAGCGTGCACATCGTATAGGACAAACAAGACCAGTCACCGGTTAGTTTCTTCGCCCTTGAGAGTACACATCACTTAGATCCTTCTTAGTAAAAACCCTTGTCATCCGCTCCACAGCTGAGGAAGCTATGATTGCTCGGAGGCAATATTTGAGAACTAGCGACAAGGTACCAAGCATGACAACTGAAAGTGGTATGCGAGACTACCTACAGGTAATTTGCAGTCTTTTTCACTTCTGATTTCGTCTAACGTGGAAGAAGAATCCCCGCTTCTTGACCGAGCCTGCCTCGAGCGATATATTGAATGTGGTCTTGTCGCTCGATGACAATCGTGCCGAACTGCAGTTTAGAGACGAGGGGAATTCAAACAGGGTAGACGTCGAGTCAGAAATCTCTGCCTACGAGTCCGAGGGTCTGGGAGGCGGTGCGGTAGCTCGCAAGAGAGTGAGGTTCGAGTGACTACGATATCGATTTCCATCTACGCTAGTACATAGTAAATGTTATGATTCCTTATTTCGCTGAACCTTCAGTGAAGGATGATTTAAGTATTGAGGTCATGTGACCGACGCGACGCGGTTGTTCGGTGTTCGAGCCGCCAATGATATCTGGAACAGCACGCATCACAAGAGTACTTATGCTCGCGATCACCACACAGAATGGGACCACTCTCATCGATCCAACCAGTTTCAAGAGTTCGTCGAGTTCATTCCCTGTTTCCACTTCCCTCGAATGCTTCGCGAATGCCTGGTCTCCAGACAACTCCCAACTCTACCTGGCCACTTCCTCATGTATCAAGAGATACACGCCATCGGAGTTTCTTCTAGAGGAGCTCTACTGTGGATCGGATACTCTCACTTGCCTGGAAATGAAGGACAGAGGCGACACACTCTTCTTTGCAGCCGCTAACAAGGTGTGGTCTTTGGATTGTACCTGCTCTCCTGGAAACATCCTTTCCTCTCTGGAACCCCACAAGAGCACTATAACCAAGATCTCGATGTCCAATGACGGGACGCTGTTGGCATCCGTATCGTCCTCTGCGGTCTTTGTACACAACTTGACGCTTTCGTCGTACACTCAATTGAAAGGGCTTCCGGAGAGGAAACCTGTTACGTGCTGTTTATTCCACCAACATTCCAGGACGAAGCTTTTGTTGGGAATTGGACGGGACTTGGTTGTCTACGATTCGACGCGACCTGGTAGCCCACTCAAGACCATTCGTGTCCCGGGAGAAGGGAATATTGTGGGTGTGGCAACCAGCCCATTCAGTAGAACCCTTGTCACTGCCGTCACGTCCAACGGTGATGTTGCCCTTGTTGATCTGGACAAGGATAAAGGGTAGGTGAGCTTTTTGAGACTGACACGCCCACCTTAATCCTTTGGCCAGAATATTGAAAACCGTCAACGTGAAAACCCCTCTTACTTGTTGCGCTTTCACTGCGGAAGGCGCTGCCATATATCTGGGCACTGAAAGTGGTAGACTTTTGATCCTTGACTTGAGATCGCTCGACAAAGAGCCAAAGTCGTTCACCATTGGGGACGGAAATGCTCTTATCAAGACAATTAATGTCCAGGTGAGTATACCATTTTCCGGGAACTACAGCCAGTAATTTATGTTCAGAGCAAGTCCAAGTCCCATCTCGGTGACACCGCTAGCGAGAAAGCCAAGGCAGCAGTTGTGAAGTCATCTCCACGACGTGCTGCGTCTTCAGCACGAACGGTATCCACGGGTTCTGTTGTTGCTAGGTCTGGGGTTAAGTCTCCAGTACGTGCTACTGTCATGTCAAAGATTCGGGGAGGTGGGGTTACGCCCAAGAAAAAGCTATTCTCTCCTGCACGGACCCCACTATCTGAGACCAAAAATTTGGGTCTTGATGCACAACTAGCAACTTCGCATTCTCGTATGCACCATGCTCTCTTCATAGCGATACAGTGTCTAATGCTGATTCTTAGCAACGCTATCTCGTCGTGTAAAACCTCTGAGATTTCAGAGAAGCAGGGAACAAGAGGACTGTGAAGCGCAGGCTCGGCCACCTTCACCTACATCCTATGGAATAACCGAGATACCAAATGCAAGACAGCGCACCAAACCTACCTCGTTTCACAAGATAAGGCAGGATGTCAAACATCTGGGACTCGGATCCGCGCCAGAGTCCATTTCCGGGCACCTAGCAGCGATGCGAGTTCGGTCAGGTCCGTTGGACGCTCCCAGAGACAAAGAAGATCGGCCGAAAAATGCAACACGTAGAATCATTTCCGAGTCTGTCGAGAATACATCTATTGGACAAAAGCTCAAGCCCACTTCGGTTGGCTCTGCTCACAACAAAGTACCATCCTCGAAAGCTGTAAATGGGATCGTTCGACGTGCCCAACAAGAACAACGATCAACCACACCAGACAACAATGATGATCATCTTGACCTTTCCTCTCCCGAGTTACCACGCGAACCTGTGACCCCTATCTCATTGGGAAAGCATGCAACGAAAGCTCCGGTAGCAAGTGCAACTTGTACTGGCAGCGGTGTGCTCGGACTTACAAGTCCCGAGGTACAAAAATGGGCCAAAGGCGAGGGTCAGAAAGGGAAGGGGAAAGGAAAGGTTGTTGAAGTGAAGAGGACGAGGTTCGCTCAGCATTCAGACGCCAAGGAGTCTCTCCAAGGGAGTGACAAGTCCGAAGATGAAGGTGGCGCGGAGATCCTTGTGGACGAGGGGCGGGATGAAGAACAAGAACAAGAACTTTCCTTGCAAGTATCACCACGTCGCCCAACTGTCCCACCATCTTGGCTTCAATCGCCGCACCGCCCGTCAACTGCGAATCTGAACATGAACGCGGCTGCACAGGAATTCTTGCGGAACATTGTGCATGATGTCATGTACGACTTCCAACGCGAGACCAAGGCGGAGATGATGGGATTGCATTTGGACCTTGTTAGGATGGGTAGAGGGTGGAAGCGAGAGCTCAGAGAGATAATGGGGGAATGGAGCGATGAGGTTCAGGAGCTGAGGGCGGAGAACAGACGGTTGAAAGAGGAGAACGAGAGACTTCGAAGGGGATACTGATTGAACTTATGTTTCTATTTTGTTGCAACACGGTCACGTGATCGCGTCAATATGCCCCGTGTTTCAGGATGAACAAGTCACTCTCGCCATGAATCGCACTTTGGATGCTTCGTCTGCAGTCTCGGTCAACGCGCTCGTGTTCTCAGGTGGTGAGATCTGGAGCGAAGATGAGCCAGACGCGCAGGCGAACGTAGTCTTACAGTCACTCGCTCAGTCCGTGGCAGCGCCATCGAGCGCTGAAATAAACGAGACGAGTCAATCAGCCGCAGACCAGAATGTCAGTACATACGTCAGAGTCTTTGAAAGTGAGCCTTATCACTCGCTATTCTGTGCGCTGGACTCATCTCCTCTCAGATATGATCGGTATCGTGATCAAGGAGGAGAGACACTTGCTCAGCGACGAGGAACTCGCGCTCCTGACCGTTTTCGCCCATCTTTCCTGTATGTCACCCTATCCACTACCCTGCACATACTTGCTTACCCGAGAAAGATAACGCTCGATTCCTCATGGTCAAGTTACTGTTGAGAAAACAAGAAACCTGGCATCGCCTCGATGCCCTGAACTACGAGCGCGAGCTTGGTTCAACTCCGGCCATAGTAGCCGCGATTGACGAATTGTGCCGGGTAGGTTCTGGACCATCAGGTGTCGTCGAGGAGGCGGAAGAACGGGAGGCTGTCGATCTCACGATGGACGAGAGTGTCGCGAATCTGCAGCAAGAACAATCCAAGCTAGCAATAGTAAATGCAGAATCCTTGGAGCCCTCAGAAAACAGACCTCTCGCATTAGCCAGAAGCGAACGGGAAATGGATCTGAAAAGTCTCCTCGAGTGCTTGAAAGTGGACGAACTCAAGGATGTAGCTAAGCAACTAAAACTCAAGGCGAATCAGAGGGTGAGTCTCCTTCTGCCAATCGGCGTCCGCCTAATTGTGATTCTTGTAGAAAGATGACCTCATCAAAGCTCTCCTCGGGGCATCATCTGCACAATCAACATTAACGGATTTTGCCTGCAAGGATGGTTCCGGTCGTGGTCACCACCAGACCAGACTGCCATTTCGCAAGTTAAAGCCCCTGCAGGATCGGCTCAGGCAAATTGCTCTCCGCTACCTAGGTATGTGGTCTGGGGTCAGAATGGTTATGACTCATCCTGTCCCAAAGTCAGGTGCATTCAAGTTGACGAAGAGTTTTTTGGTGTGATACATCGAGTAAATCTCGTATACTTTCGCTTGTGAATTGCTATCATTTGATGTGTGTGACGCACTCTCATATATTCCTTGCAGAACTCAATACGCTCCTGGAATACTCGTTGCGGCGCTTCTAACCTGCTTCGGTAAACGAGCCTATCCCGGATACGAATATGAACGCACTAAGAACGTTTGGTCCACTCGCCAAGCCCTCCTTGATTACGAAGAAGTTCTTGTTCTTGAAGGACAAGTGGACGCATTATTGGCTGGGAACGTACCCATCTGGGGTGGCAGAGCAGCCGGGAGCAAAACCCCCGCCGTGAGAGCCTTACTAACGCCCATCACTCCCGGAAACGCAAATAGCGACAGAGACGGGGAGGATCCTGGAGATGAAGACATAAAACGCAGCATGAAGCCCGATAGTGTTCGCGTACGGGGCGCACGCATGGTAAAGGACATCTTTGAATGTATATTTTTCCGCTGGCAAGATCTCGTAAAGACTGAAGGTGAAGAGGATGGTCGAGCAGGCGGACTAGAGCGGTTCCATCACGGTCTGTTTGATTTGCGGTGACCACCCTTTCGTCCAAGCTGAACGTTCTACTCCAGGACATGTTCTCACCCGGATTGTTTGCAAAGGTAGTACCGCGCTTGGCATTCTTGGGGAGCACCAACGAGAACTAGAGATTTTGGAGGCCCTCCTGGCACAGAAGCGGTGGCGAAGAGGACAACGTGGGAGGTGGCATGAACGACGAGCGCTAATTCTCTCGACTTATTGTCCAAAGGACGAGAAAAACCTGGAATGCGCATTGGACGCGGTCATCGAGGCTCTTAGGGACCCTGACACGCATCTCGGTAAGACTTGGAACGTGGATGGGGTAGCAGGTGCTGAAAAATACCTAGTCCGCCGACCGAAGCTTCAAAGGCGTCTTAAGACACTTGAGAACAAACTCAAGATACCCGTCAAAGAGCGACATACGTGCGAGGGTAGCCTCGTGGAAGCCGATAAAATAGTATTCGAAGCCGTCCGCCTCAAGCACCGAGCAGCTAGCCTGAAGCTCGATCGGACAGGAAGGTGCATCAATGCGTCGCAGCAGAAAACTCATGATATTAAATGCTATTATTCACCCGTGGCCACCTCAGTGAAGTCTGAACCCGGCTCAAGTGTTGCACCCTCTTCTTGCCCCAAATCAACGGTGAGGCATCTGGGTTGAAGTTTTTGCAGGAGTTCTCACTTGAGGTGCAGCTAGATGTTCTGAAGGGAAAAAGTCTCTGGCTGGGCCGGAATGGCGAAGAATTGACCGTTGAAGAACTTGCCCTCCAACGTTATGAGGCACAAGGATTCAAGGGGTTCGCATCTACACTCCTTACCTTTCCACGCTACCTAATCATATTCATCCAGTGTTCACACTGAAACTCGAGTTATCGCCATGTTGTTTAGCCTACTTTTTTGGGATATCATTTTTAAATCGATTCCTGGTGCGTTTGAGACGCCTTACCAAACTGCGCCTCTCGATATCGCAGAAGACTCTTTTTATCACGCACGGAAAGACTTCATGGAACAGCGACTTGCTGCCATCGAGGCTGGGAAAGGGGCCGATCTTGTCCGGGAGGTCGACGCCAAACACAGAGCCAGTAAAACATGGTGCGTTGGTGTTCAGTGGGACATGTTTAATAGTGAAGATCTGGTCGACATCGTAACGGTAAATATACTTCGAATTCATCGTGGCGTCAGCTTATTGATGGCCATTAAATAGTGCATTGGCGGAAAAGCACTCGCTGTCATTTGTCGTGTCCTCTGTGAAGATTACACATTTGGGACTTCCGGTGGCCCAGATTTGTTCCTCTGGAATACTGAAAAAGGCACTTGCAAGTTTGTGGAGGTCAAAGGTCCTGGAGATAACCTTCAAGAGAACCAACGGGTATGCATATTACCTGTGCCAGCTACAAAGGTGCTGACACCCCATCAAGATTTGGATCGACATCCTCCTGAAAGCTCCAGTAGCGGTGGAAGTATGTCACGTCGAGGCAAACGGAGAGGAAACCGACAAGAAGCCGAATGTGCGAACACCGAAGAGCACCCGCAAGAAAGCCAAGAAAACGCCTCGAAAAAAGGCTGAGACGCCAGTGGAATCAGAAGATGAGGACACCCTTCCGAGCATATTTAACGGTCCGGGTACAACACTGGAGGAGCAATCAGTCACGCGCTCTTCACCGGGCCCTGCCGAACCACATAGCGTCACTTCAAGTTCCCCTGCGACGACAATTGGCCCATCCACACACATTGAAGGGACGTCCAGCCCGTTGAAGCGCAAGGCCAGCCCCCCCGGAGCCATGTTACCCACACCTTCCAAGAAGCAAAAAACATAGCCCTTGCGCACTACTTGCCCGCCAGCTCCTCTCAGAGCGCTCGGTAACATCTTCCGCGCTAATATCATCGGAACTTAGATTTAGACCGTTTTCTATCCGTTCGATCTTGCGCCTTAGGTCAGTCTATGCAGCTGCTCTAGATTTCAAAACTTGCACGTCTGTTCTATTACCATACTAACGATATTGAATCAATTATTTCCACCTTGTAGTGGTAGTTTAGTCTTGGGACACTGGCTTCAGCATCGTCGTTTCGTTCACGATTTTGTAGCACTTTGGGGATGTATGATTACAGATTGTAACACAGGAATTGCCAAACTCGCAATTAGTCCGTTGAGAAAATCGAACAATCACTCCATATGAAACAGTAGAATATATTCCAAAGCTGACAACGAAAGCAAAACATAAGTGGGCATTTTATACCTCTACTTTCCTTGCCGACCAAATAGCCTAGTACGTGCGCTTGAAAGGAGGAATAGGTTTGCACTCATTCTCATCGAGGGTCTGGTCGATGACATTACGGTACTTGATGGTAACGTCTGGTGAGCTGACATCGTGCCAGGTGAGAGTGTGCTTCATCCAGTTTTCATCATCACGCTGTAAAATGCAAAAGTCAATAATTGGAGATGAGGTGCGACAGAGTGTGGCCAGAAACTGACCTCTGGGAAGTCCTCTCGGGCATGGGCACCACGCGACTCCTTACGAGTGGCAGCAGCGGTGATGGTCTGGACGGCGCACTGGAGAAGGTTGCGGAGCTCGAAGGTCTCCACAAGGTCACTATATGCACGTCAGCTCTGCGTTGTCCATCGCGCTTGAGGGTTACGCACGAGTTCCAGATCATGCTCCTGTCTTTGATACCGACGTCCGCGAATGAGTTGTAGATGCCACGAAGCTTCTCAACGCCCTCGTCCAGACTCTGTTGGGTGCTGTTGTGCAGGTGCACGCAGGTTAGCTCCATAAAATGTCAATTGGTCACTACGAACCGGAAGACGGCGGCATCGGATTGCATAGCTTTTTGCATGTCCAGTCTGATAGAGGCAGTCGACTTAGGACCGTCTGAGTTGCGAATCTTGTCCAAGAACTCGATGCTGCTAAGACCAGCCTCGTCTGGAATCTTCTTGTGTGGCTTTCCGGGAGCAAGATTGTCCTTGATGTGGTTGGCGCAAGCACGACCGAATACGACAATGTCCAGAAGGGAGTTTGCACCGAGACGGTTGGCTCCATGGACAGACACGCAGGCTGCCTCACCAGCGGCATATAGACCAGGAACGACTTTATCCTTGCCATTCTACGAAAGCACATCAGTCAATGAAGGAACGTCATTTATCCAGTCAGCATACCTCGTCAGTTGTGAGGACTTCACCAGTGTATCTCGTAGGAATTCCACCCACTAAACCACAGTCAGCCTACGCAAACTGCCATAGATAAGCAAGACTTACTGTTGTAGTGGACGGTAGGTAGCACTGGAATAGGCTCTTTGGTAACATCGACGCCAGAGAAAATTGCGGCTGTTTCTGAAATACCGGGCAGGCGCTCATGGAGGATCTCAGGAGGTAAGTGACTGAGTTGCAAATAGAGATGGTCCTTGTCGGGTCCGACACCACGTCCCTCACGGATCTCAATGGTCATCGACCGTGAGACGACGTCACGAGAGGCAAGATCCT
>JBBPMO010000648.1:0-19493 GCA_038090315.1 Xanthoconium stramineum | reverse complement strand
AATGGAAACCTTTGAGTTTGGTGGCCCTTGAAGAAACTTTGCACCTTGTATAAGTTCAGTTGCCTGAGTTTTTATCCATTTCATTGACTTTGTTTTGTTTAGCTTGCATGGTGGGATAAGGTCATAAAGTGATGGGACATGACCAATGCAATGCTTCTTTATTTCCAAGCAAAACATCAAGGCATTATTAAAGATCTAGCAGTTCTGATTAGCAGGGTAAGGTTGTACAATATAACTTACCAAGGTACAGAGCTCAGATTAGTAATGGGGAAAGTAGCCAGCCTCAAGTCAACAACCTTTCTGCTTGAACTGTTGGAAGATTTGTTGGAGAATATTACTGATTACACCATCCTTGGGTATTGTTAGGGTTTGGGAAGGCATCAGCAACAGACAAGTATATGTGCCACTCAAGTTTGTTGAACAGACTATATAGAATAGTTGTAGTGTAATACATATATAGTAGTTTGTTCTCACATGTGTCATATATAGCCAGACACTCCGCTATCTGTGTTTGAATCAGATCTTCATCTATTACCACCACCATCCCAGCAACGCTTACCAGCATCGCTCCTCCCAACCCAGGTGGGTACTACAGCATTCCTCTCTAGTACATAGCCTAGTTCAACAGGTTATGAGCCCTGACTGTACACACTAGAGGGCTGCACCATCATGGCTGTGAAACTCTAGCTGCTGAAAGTCAAACCACCTGGTTACCATAGTAACTGATGTAGTCCCATCTGCTGCTTCATGCACAAACGGACATAGCTAGTAAACCCTAGTCACTGCTTCATGTGCACATGGGAAGAATACTATGGGGAACCTATGCCCCTACGTTGTATGGTGAAGATCTCAACTGTTGTGTGCCTTTATGGCTGCTATCCCATAGGGGTAGACTATGTTCCTGTGCACTAATGCACTGCACTTTACAGATACTCTATACAATGTCTTCTTCCAGGAACACCACCACCTCCTGTTCCAACTCTTCTTGGATTGTCACCTTGTCCAAGATCTCTCTCTTCAAAGGGACAAACTACCTTTCCTGGTGGCCCAAGATAGAGATGTACCTCATCTCCACCAGCTGTATGTGGATTGTGAACATCCTTGAGCCTGCCAAGCCCTCTACTGGTGCTGACCACAATATCATCACCAGATACATCAAACAGCAAGAAAGCAATGGGAAGCTCACTGGCCCCATTCTTCAGACTCTTTCGGAGGCCCTTTTCGAGAAGTACAAGGTCCACACCACATACACCAACCTCATCAAAGCCATCCAGGACAACTATGCAAAACCCACCATTGCCACTGTCTTTGCCAACTTCAAGGTGATTCTCGAGACATCACTCCCTAACTCAGGGAACCCTGAATCACCATTCAGCGGCTTGCAAGCCAGTTTGCCCAGATGAAGAATGTGGCCTACCCCACTCCCAATAACATCCAAGTGCTCCTTCTCCTTGCAAAGATTCTCCCCTCCCTTGATACCATTGTGCAAATCATTGTGCAAGCTAAAGACTCTTCTGGGAAAGCAAAAGAGCCCACTTTTGCCAAAATCCGTGCTGCCATCAATATGGCATGAACTACTGCTTTTCTGGAAGGCAAAGGGAAACAGCGAGAAGGCCAGCAGGCCAACAAGATCAGCATGGTCAAGCACAAAGTGCTGCAGGACCCCAAGTTCCAGCAGCAGCAGCAACCCATTTCTGTGCCTTCTGGGCAGCAAGGGGGTGGTAGCAGTGCCCAGAACCAAGGTCCTCAGGAGCAGAGGCCCTGCAGCAAGAGGTCTGGCAAGCAAACAAAGAAGAAGCAAGCACAGCAACAGCTGCAATTTGCTCAGGCAGCCTTCCAGCCGCCCATTCATCATACGTCAGACTTGCCCTCTGCCTCCTTCACCACTCCCAATCCTCACTCCCTCACTCACTGCTCTGTGCAGATCTACCAGGGACATCAAGGCCCCCTTGCCTCTGATCAGACTGTGCATGCCTTCAAACACATGCATAATTTCAGCATTCAGCCGACATTGGAAACCATCTGGGCCATTGACTGCTCCCTGCCACTGCTGGACAGGATTGACTTCTCTGTGTGGATTTCGCCTGTCCCCTCCACATCCTCATCCCCCACCATATCTATTGCATCAAGCATTAGCTTCGCTCCACCCTCTGCCCCTTCCTCTCCCAAGCCAGTGCTTGCAACTTGGCTCACACACTGCCACACCATGTCAGCATTCCAGGACCACTGTCCCCTCTCTCCACCCCCATCTCCTCCTCTGGCTGGGCCCTCTTACATGGCCCCTCCCATCCACACCAATCGTGTGGTAACTACTCCTCAATTGAAGTATG
The DNA here is from genome assembly GCA_038090315.1 of Xanthoconium stramineum. NCBI lineage: Eukaryota > Fungi > Basidiomycota > Agaricomycetes > Boletales > Boletaceae > Xanthoconium > Xanthoconium stramineum. The sequence continues at coordinate 17,163 of JBBPMO010000648.1, read as the reverse complement.
TTTGCCCAATCGGTGATGATGATTCCAATTTGGAACCACCTGTCTCCAAGAGACAGTGCAAGTGGGTTTTGAATATTGCTGAGGAATGGGACAAAGATGACATGGTGGACATCTACAGTTCCAAGGCAGGCCCAAGGCAAGTTTCTTCTTTTATCTTGGAGACTGTGCACTCACTCTCTAACACTGCATATGCGTGATACCAATCAGTGAGTGATTTCACTGCTGTTACATACACTTCAAATGTATCAGTAAATAGTGAAAATAATGTCATTTGTGCACATGGTTCAAATACAAAATGTCTGAGTTGTAAATTGAATCAATTCATCCTGATTTGAAATCCTACTCCAAGGAATCATATCATTGGTATAAGGATGTCATTACCTTCTTGAATGACTACACATCCTATGCATGGACTATGCCATTGCATACTAAAGATGCTGCACTTACGGTGACTAAACATTTCATTGCCATGGTCCAAATGCAATATAAATCCCAGATTAAGGGATGGATGTCCAATGCAGGGGGAGAATACAAATCAAAAGCATTTGACAAGCTACTCCTAGACAATGGGATATGCATCTTCCAGAGTGCCCCACATACACCACAACAAAATGGAAGAGCAGAATGATTAATGCCCACTCTAAATGAAAAATCTTCGTCTATACACCATGATGCCTGCCTATCTGATAGTTGGTGGGAATTCTCCTTTGCCCATGCCACCCATATTTACAATCAGATGCCATTCCATTGACGTAATTGCCAAACACCCTATAAACTCCTTAACAGAGAGGTCCCTGATATTTCACACCTCAGAGCTCTTGGCTGTGCTGCATATGTCTTCCTACCAGAAGATGTATGCACTGACAAATTGGCCCCTAAGTCTGAGTTAATGGTATACATTAGGGTTGCACCTGGGAATGAGCAGAACTATCTGTTCATGCGCTCTCCCAATAATGTTATATTTATGGCAGCACATGCACTCTTCAACAAGCTGCATTTTCCTAAGTATGCTCAAAGGACCAGCACAGGTCCAGAATTCCATAATCATATGGATCATTGACCAACCCCCAAGGACATTGTGAGGCTCCCTCTTCCCTCAGATAATTCTAGCAATGATTCAGACTATCCATCACAATGTAAACAACCAATTTCTCCTTCTGTCCGTCCACCTCATGCACCCTCTCCTTATCAAGCTCCATCACCACTGTGTGGCCCCAAAAGGCCCTCCCACTCTGCTGTCCCCCCTAAAGTCAGGCCTCAATATGACTGCTGTGTTCCTAACCAACCAGATAACATATATGGTGATGACCAACACCCAGTGGAACAAGTAAAAGACACGGAATGCAGATCATGCTGGCATAACATAGTTGGAGAACCATCTTGACCTTGCTCAGACATGCCTGGAGAATTTTCCAGCACACCCGCACCCACACCCACACCTCCTAGAGCATCCTCTCCCTCTCCTTCCAAGAATGACATTGAGCAGCTATGCCGTGAAGGGGGAGCTGGATTAATGTGACACCTCATGTTTAAAGCGATTTGGCCCAAACCTGCAGATAAGCCAATCAGAGAGTGAACATACAAGGACATATTATGCATCACAGATGCTGCAGCACGTAAGGAATGGGAAAATGCTTGCCATGACAAACTTGCTAAACTGCAAGAGTGCAAGTCTATGAACTGGTTGATCATTCCACAAATCATAAAGTCATAAAGAATTGATGGGTATTTGATGTTAAACCCAATGGTTGTAAATGCACATGTCTAGTTGCAAAAGGATTCTCTCAAGTAGAAGGAATAGACTATGATAAACTATTCTCTCCAGTTGTGCACTATGAAAAAGTGTGAATGATGATAGCACTAGCTGCACTCGAAGGATGGCACATGGAAGCCCTTGACATCAAAAGCACCTACTTATATGGCAAGCTAGACAAAGAAATCTACATGGAGCAACCTGAAGGCTTCAAAGTCCCTGGCAGGGAGTTCAAGGTCTTAAGACTACTCTGTGCCCTGTATGGCCTTAAACAAGCTGGACTTGCCTGGTAGAATGCATTAAATGAATCCATGTCAGAACTCAGCTTTTAATGCCTCAAATTCAAACCTGGGATATTCCTCTACAAGAAGAAAGGCACCACTATGGTTGTTGCCATCATCTATGTTGATGACACCCTTTTCTGTGGCCCTAACAAAGCACTAGTTGATGAGGTTAAAGCACTCTTTATGCACAAGTGGGAATGCAGGGACCTAGGTTCAGCTACAGAATTCCTGCATATGAGAATCAGACGATCAGGCAGCAAGATCTTAATTAATCAATGTGCCTACTTGGATAAACTCCTTGATCGATTCGAATTACTTGATGCTTGAACTGCACCCACACCTCTCCTGGAAGGATACTATTCTCTGACCAACAATGAAGCTGCTGACCCAGAGACTCATTCTCTATTCCAGACTTTAATTAGGTCTTTACTGTACATTGACCTAGGGACTCATCCCAACATCAGTTATGCAGTCACATCCCTATCTAGGCACTCGGCCAACCCAAACAGGGAACATATCAAAATGACCACCAGAGTATTCCAATACCTCTTGGGTACTTGCTATTATTTCTTGATTTATGATGGGAAGCCCAATGATGGGCTCATTGCATTTGTCGACTCTGACTGGGCATCAGACTCTGATAGCTGCCAATCACACACTGGCTGGATTACTAAACTTGCTGGTGGAGTTTTCTCCTGGGCATCCTGCCAACAGAAGAATATTACCTACTCCTCCACTGAAGCTGAGTATGTTGCCACCAATGATTGTGCCAGACAGGCCATCTGAATTAGAAACATATTTGGTGAAATGGGATATAATATCAAACCCTTTCCCATTTGCATGGATAATCAAGGAGCTATCTTCATGGCTTCAAATCCTGTGACTGAACACCACAACAAGCACATTGATATCTGCCACAAAGGCATCAACAAGTTCATCAGAGACAAGAAGATCAAACTCTTCCATATTGAAGGCTCTGAGAATCCTGCAGACATGTTTATGAAAAGTCTTGGTCACATTCTCTTTACAAAGTTTAGGTCACAACTCAGGCTTGTATTCTATGATACTCCTCAGGCTGCTTAAAGCGCCATCAGATGCTTTAGTGCCTCACATTGGCTGCTCAGCAAGGGGGAGTGTTGAACGGACTACATAGAATAGTTGTAGTGTAATACATATATAGTAGTTTGTTCTCACATGTACCATATATAGCCAGACACTCTGCTATCTGAGTTTAAATCAGATCTTCATCTACTACCACCACCATCCCAGCAACACTTACCAGCATCACTCCTCCCAACCCAGGTGGGTACTACAGCATTCCTCTCTAGTACATAGCCTAGTTCAACAAAGTTTTGCCTCATCAATGAGGACCTTCCACATTGAGGGCCAGGAGTTGCACTTCTCAGCCTTTTTTTCTCAAGTGTTGAGCCATGTATCATTGTCCAACCTGGAATCACATCTGACAGTGTTTGAAGCATGGCATCTTGTGTGGTAGTTGCATGTAGTTTTCAGGACTTCTTGGAAAGAAGGATGAGGTGCCCTATTGTGCTCATAATGGCAGCAAAGAACATTGACTTTGTGCAAGTTTTTCTGCTCTGACATAGAGCTCCAGGTACAAGAGCACCACACATCATGTTGATAATGGTCTCTCATTCCATTTCTGGTGCTTGGTGATGGCCCAAGTAGGTGTGCAAATCACATGCATGGTTAGAGTGCATTTCTTCTAGGCAAGATGTGTGGTTGCCTTGCCTCCATAGGTGCGGGTGCCATGAAGGTGATTTGTCAGATCCAGAGCCCATGTCATTGTCTGAATCAGGATTTAAATATCATTAGCATTAATTGTGCCACAAATTTTCAAGGTACCTTGCTTGGAACTAAACCGTTGATCAGCATTCTCATCCTCATCCTTGTCCTCATTCTTGTCCAACTCCCTCTCACCCTTGGATTCACCACTGTCATGAGATTGGCCCTGATGCTTGTCATCATTAGTTATATATTCTTCTGAACCAGGGTGTTTGTCTGCATTTTGTTCCTGAAGGTAACATTCAATGAAGGGGTTATCATTATCAAGCTTGCCATGGTCTTCATTGCCAGAGCCATCAGGGTTGTCATGGTTGTCATGGTCAGTTGCCTATCTCTATATCCCAATGTGAAAGTACCTACTTGAATCATTGAGCACAAATGCAAGAGGAGAATGATAAACAAACCCTTGTCTTCCCTGTATTGAAACACAGGGTCAGGCTCGTGGCCATTAGGAGGCAGTTTGTCCATCCAATGATACCCTCTCCCCAGCATTCCATCACTACATATTTGGGACATTGGCAAATATGCATGGTGTGAAGCTGAGGGAGCTACCACTTACTCTATTGACAGAGACAACCATGGTTGGTCTGAAGCTTGGTAAGCCTGGGTAGACTTGAATCCAAAATGTGAGGAGCCTTGATTAGCATAAAACACAGATTGAGCAATGACAGGTGACTGCAGTAACTTTGTGAATCATGAGTTGTAGTGAGGTGACATTGGATTAAAACTCACCATTGTTCCAGACTGGCATTTCTTGGGGACACCTTTAGTCTTGGTGTGTTTTCTTGACAGCACAGGTGCCATTTTGTTAACAGGCTCATCTGGGAAAATGACATGCTGAGGCCACTTCTGCTTAGTTTGAGTGACTGTGTCACCTGCTCTCTGCAACTGCCTTATAGTGCCACCTTGGCCAGCACCTGTCTGCATAGTTCATCATGGGGTTTGATGAACTTGAACATGCTCAGCACCTATTGACACCTTGCACTTCATGAGCTCATAGAACTAAAGTCCAAAAAGCAAACCTTAAGTAATTGGGCTGTTGGCAGAGCCAAACATTGGAAAATACTATGATAGCCATAGATGAGTGATAATGTAGAGTAAACAAAGGAAATTTTAAACCTATGCCTGAGTCAAAAGTCCCAGTACCTAGAAATTGGAGTAGCTTGCACAAGCCTGAGTGAGCATGATCGATGGCATCATGAGACTGTCAACTGTCTGCACAGGTCATGGTTAGTCCCAGACCACCTTTGGCACCCAGGAAACAGAGATAAAGGAGACCTGTGTAGTATACACCATATACAAAGAGACTATGGAGACCCATATCCAAGACATGGACTCACCATACCAAACTTGACCCAAGCAGCCATATGAGTCAAAACAACCCATGACCAATCTGGAAACCAACTGTGATTTTCAAGTTGAGTGTGTCTTCAAAAATAGGTGGCAGCCTGGACAAGGAGGAAACCATGGCTGGCTGTGAATGGTCAGTGTTGAGGAAGGGTTGAATGTTTGGGCATAACAGTTGAAACAATACAGAGCTGCTGTCATGACTGGGCAGTGGTGTGACCATGACACATGATCTAATTGATCATCAATGCTTCACACTAAAAAGACCATCTTGCTACAAAATTGTCCAAACAAGCTTTATCACATTACAAAATATGTACATAGATAGATATTGTACATGACAGCAGAACATACATCAAAACTGTCAGAACAAACAAGGGAGGGGTAGAATATCAAAAGCCACCTCAACCACAGAGGCACTTTGAACCATTTCTGTGGGACTTTGCAGCAGAGTGTTTGTGTAAGGACATGTGCCAATTGTAGTAGCATCTGTATGTGGTGTTCCAGGTGGCAAGGGTGATGTTGTAGTGCAGTACTATACTCCAATTGAGAAGTGGATTCAGAGGTAACCAAGCTTGGGCATCTGCTAGCCCTTGTAGCTCTTGGAATAAAGTTAGGCAACTCTGAATTAACTGACAGTTCAGACTTACCAGAATGATCACCAACACCATCATCATCACAACTGGGATCTAATTCCCAGTCTGAGGTCCAGTTCATGGTGAAGTCCATGGTCCAAGTATCACTCATGTCCTTGTCATCCTTATTGTCCTTGCCTAAGCCCAAATCTGACTTGTCTTCCCCCAAGGCTGAGTTGCCTTCACTCAAGTCAGATTGCCAGGATTTGTAAATGTGAGCTTTTTTGGCATAATGTATGCCAATATCTCTGATGCACCTGAGAGCAACATTAAGCTTGCTGTTGACACCCACCATGTCTTGAGTGGGATAGAGGGTCTGCTGCATATCAGTATTGCACACTAGAAGAAGGAATAAGTTGGACATACACCGGCTGTGTACTCTTGTGCATTGGTGGTACTAGTGGATGAGATGTCAATAGGGTTCCCTCTGGTCTGGACCCATATATGGACCTTGATCACCATGATATTGATCCAGGTGATCCTGTGAGTGATAACTGGCCTGAGTGCATTTAAAGCATTTCTAATTGATTTCCACTTGTCCCACAAGATAACATCCCTGCTAACCAACTGCTTGGCAAGTTCCAAGTTATGGTCAGGAGAACAGTATGGCAACTCTTTTACAATAATCTTCATCACTGTGATGGTTATAGGGAAGCTTTTGACATATGCCATGAGCTTTTGGCTAACATCAGTGGCAGTTTGTGAGAAAGTACATTTGAGGAAAAAATAGGGCTGGGAACAAGAGAGACAGAGGTGATTAGACATGGAGCACATCTGGATAACCAGAGATCAACTTTCCATTGACTCACACATTAGTGTGCAATTGGATCACAACCTCATTCCTCCCATTGTCGAAGGTCAAAGGGATGAGATGAATGACATTTCAGAGTTCTGCCTGGAGTTTGTTGAATGGAGCCTTGTGGATGTCGTGAGGCATGGCTACAATCAACTCATGAGCCTTCAGAAGATATATGAGCCTTGATGAAAATATGGGTCAGTGAAGAGTGATTGTGACCAAAGCATGTAAAAAAGATTACCTTGCCTTCAAGTTGTATGAAGGTGTGTCCTTCCCCAATGTATGTGTGATATATGCATGTTTGTGAGTGCCAATGCTGTGAAATCTCTTTCAATTCACAGTCATATTGAGAATTTCAGTAATCTGGACAGAAAATACCATGTTTGCTTTCAGGATATTCATGCTTCATATCATACTGATGATTTTTCTACACTTGGCTGGAATAATTACAAGTATCATTAGCAAGAGCTATAGTGTATGTTTCAAATGGCCTGCCTATGTCAAGCTCCAAGTCATTGTGGTGACTGCTATCAGCATCCAAGTCTGCAACAAGACTTAGAGCATTCAAGTTGCCATGGTTGGTGGAGGGAAGTTCAATGTTGTCATGGTTTGCTGGAAGTTCAGAGTTTGCTGTAGCCCATCAAGATGTGGTGCTGCCAGTAGTTGGGTGGCATGTTGTTGGCAGCAGCAGACCAATCTGACCCAGGATTTGTAAAGGCACTGGATGTGGCTTGTGGAATGTAATTACTTTGCCAACTCTTTGATGATGTTCAGGGATTTCATTGGAGAAAGTGCAAATGGTGTTCAAGTTAAACAGGTCAGCCAACCCTGGGCTGATTTGGCAGAAGTGTAAAGGAGACATCAAATGATATTAACATTTTTGGTTTGAAAGAGTGGCACAGTTGACAGTTTCTATATAAGCATGACAATAGAAGCACATGTGTAGAAAGTTGTCAATGGATAGTGTAGTACGAATCTTTCTTAAAGAAGTGATTCAGATCAAAGTATGTAGAGTAGGGTGATGATGTTCTGGATGTGAGCTGCACATCAGCTACAGAGCCAAACTTTGGAACAATGGAGGCTAGTGCTTAAAGTTGGTTGAGTGAAAAAATGTCCCCCATAGCAATACTGTTAGATCACATCATATGCTTTAGGCTATGCATACCAGTGATGGAATCCTTTCCTTGTATGTCAAGTCATGTGGCATAGACCAAAAACTCAGTATTCCACCATGAGGCAGGCAGACCTTGCCAGGGTATAGGTTGGAAGATGAGGTGGATCTCACACACCATATGACCTGATAGTAAGATGAAATGAGGAAATTTACAAGGTAACTAGTAAAAAGATGGATCTTCAAGGCCACTCCAAGGCCATTGACTTTCCTTGGTGATATTGGGAAATGCAGCATCATAGTGGCCTTTTGGCCAATCTGCCATAGGTAGATGCATGTTTAGTGTTTGTGGTGCAAGAGGCATCATACTATCATGATATGCCCTTTGCTGCAAGTGAACCTTTTTCCAAACCTGCAACTTGTTGAACAGTAAATGCTCATCACTGCGAAAATGTCTCTGTCCACCAATTTGGATGGGGTGGCCATTGTGCTCACAATATATGTAATGCACAAGTGCAGCTCACAGATCTGGGAGTAAGTAATGTTTGGCAACATCATCAACACCAATGCTCCTGACTGCCAGGTTATAGTTGAGGTGGAATGCAACAGGCCCATTGGTAAATGTTTGGTGGGGGAAAACAACAGAGTCATTCCAGAGGCAGCTAGACATCTTGAAATAATCCATGGTGGAATTCAAATGATCACATCTGCCTGTACAAAACTCACCCTTACCCAGATTGGAATCAGGGGAAATCTCATCTTCAGAGTAACTAGTGTTGTTAGGTGTGCAAACCATGGAAGAACCAGAATGGGATGCCAGTGATCTAACTGTCCTTCTTGCAAGTGCAGTGCAAGAGAGAATACACAGCACTTTTTGAGGTGATCAAGAAAACAACAGATTTGGGATTCATAATTATTGTTATTTGTGGCAGCTGTAGGAATCTTGACCAGGTCAATGTGTGCACATTTCATTATGTTTGTGGTCCAGTGGACTGGAGGGCCATTCAGGGGGATACTTGGTGTGATATTTTGCATCAATTTGAGTTTAGAAATCTGCCAGTGTTTCAAAATGTTCCTCTTCCCCCTATGGCAAGTGCCAGCATTAATTATGCTTTGCTTGTGTGAATGGAACTCTCTGCAAAGGCAGCAGTGATGTCCTGACAACCTTTATCATTGATGATGGGTGCTTGTGCAAGATAGTGGACTTCAAGCAATGCATGGATGGCCTGAATCACACCTGCTGGTGCTGCACCTGCAAACACAGCAATCATGTACTGCTTTAGATCATGTTGGATCTTCCCAGTTACTTTTTAATGTTGTTATGCCTGAGCTGAAATGATGATGGCCCATGATTGGTTGAAGAATTGAGAAGCAAAAGTTAATTTCATCAGCATCAACTGCTTTGACACACCAAGTAGTGCCATGATCATACCAAAAGCAATGGAAAATATATAGGACTTCTGGAGGAAAGCATCTGGATACCTTAGAAAGCAGCCAGTCTTGCCAATATGGCAAATGAATGCCATTGAGGCAATACTTCATGCAAGCATTGAAGAAAGCAACTAAATCATTTGGATCAACATCAATAGATTGGATTTGAGCAAGGGTGATTGCTTTCATTCACTCAGGGTGGCAAAAATCATTGCCAAATTGGGTATAGTCTGCAAGAGTCACTGGGGAAGTTTTTCCTCAAACACCAGCTGTTAAACATGCTTTGAGGGTGTCAATGATACAGGTAGTCAATGGGGTAAAGCAATATCAACCATTTCCATAGAGATTGGATAACATCACTCCAATCTGGGCAGCTGTCTTCAGTGGCTCCATGACAATGTCCAAGCATTGGTGATATAGACAGTCAGAGAGAACACCTTTCATGTGCTTGTCCTGAGGAATAAACTTGGAAATGGAGAGAAATGCAATGGAGAGGAATGCATGAAAAGCAGCTTTGCTGTGGACTGATGAATGGATGTTCACCAACAACATGAGGAGTGGGTATGAAACTTTGCTGCCAAATTGATTTGTTATGTTTGTCTTGTCCAATGAGAGGATTACAAGAACTAATACTATCTGGTGCAATGACAATGTTACCTGCAACTGCCATGCATGGTTACTGTCAAGACTGGGTCAACTCCAGAACTATCTCCAGAATGTCTGAAGATTAGTATCAGACAGGACTTGGCTTCAGTGACTCGGAGAGGAGTGCTGCACCCTTGTCAAGTCTTTGTCCTGGATTTTGGAATGCAGCGATAACTCAGAGGTAAGACTTAACATCACATAGCGATGAAGTTGAGTAGTGTTCAGAGGAGAGTCAGAGACTCTAGCAGAGGATCAGAGGGGAGTGGAATCTTAGTTGATATTCAAACTGAGGGGAATACATGGCTTGGGAGTACAGCACTTATACTATGGAGGTACACTGAGCAACAAAACTGTTGCAATGTTTGGTTGATTTGGAGTGTGTGTAATGTAGCACGTTAGGGTGTGGGAATCTCGCTTAGCAGTAGTCAGACAGAATAAAGTAGACACTCTTGGCTATCTATAGCAACTTTGGTCATGTGATTTGGTCCAGTGGCTGTGGAGACACACCTAGTTTAAGTTGCCCATGTCATTGCAACTGTTTTGTTGCTGGTATATCAGGTATGTAGAACTAGTATGATGTGTATCCTCCTTTTGTCTTGATCACCTCCTGAACCCTTCTAGGCATACTCTCAATCAATTCCTGACATTGTCCCACCTCTATCTTCTCCCACTCTGCTTGCACTCTCTCCCAAAGCTCTGTAATCCCCTTTGGTGGCTCTGGATACTCTGCCAGCCTTCTTTTGACAAGAAACCATAGATGCTCTATGGGGTTAAGGTCTGGAGATTGAGCAGGCCATACCATGACCTCAAATCCATGGTCAATAAACCACTGCATGGCCTACTTCTTCTCCTCCAGCACACATACCAATGCTCACCTTTTCTCACCTCTTCTTCTATCCTACCTTTACCTCTCACTTGTGTTTTTCGCATCTCCTCCCCTCCATGCTATCCCATCCCAATGCCGTATGCGGGTTTTTTCCTCCACACCCATACAGATCACCATTGGGATGTGGGCATATGCAATAAAAAACATACCACAACATGCTTGCATGGCCTTAATGCCCGCACTGATTACCCACCCAACCTCTTTATTGGGCACACATTCTTCTCCCCTCTCACAATATGTTGTGTCTCATGCATTTCAATCAAACGCACCACCAGTCATATACCCTGCTTTCGTACCAAACAGCAGCAGCTAGTGTGCTCAACAGACCTAACCATTCGCAAACCCCCAGCCTCTCCAAATGCCCTGCATCTCCACCCTCTAAAGAACACCCAGATGCAGCGTTAAACAAGTGCCCATGTTCCTTTTGCACCAATGCACCACAGCCCTCCCAGTCCACAGCCTACCAATCCCATGAAACATATCCCCAAACACCCATGGTACTACCAGTCTGCGCTGTCTGCCTCAGAAGACACAAACACATCATGCCAGTCATATACTGTGCAGCCAAATGCACTTGGGATGACCAGTTCGAAACCCTCGTCAAACAATTCAACAAGGCGTTGCGCATTAGAGAAACTGGAGCCACCTTATGCAGTTCATGGCAACATGATAATGGCTGTGCCGAAAAACACGACAATATGCATCTCTGTTCAGGATGCAGAGCACTCACCCACAGTGCTTGCAGATGTCCTCATGCTCAGAAAGCAACAGCCCAGAATGCCCTATAAGGTGGAAGCTTGGAAACAGGCACTATGCCAAGCAGGATTACTTGAACACTTTTCATTCATTCCTTCTGGTTTACATAAAGGTTTCACTGTAGGTTACCCAACACTCGCCCATGTACAAACCCCCCCAAATAGTACCTTGCTTTCCGTTTATGAGAAGGAGTTCAAAGAAATTGTGAATAAGGAATTAACAAAAGAACATTACATAGGCCCTTTCCTGTTTATGATGATAGAAGCTGCTATAGGCCCGTTCCAATCATTCCTGCTTTCCCTAATACCCAAACCAGGCAAACCAGAAAAATTTCATTTAGTACAAAATTTCTCTTTCCCTATCCAAACATCTACTTGCTTTCCAAACCTGTCCATCAACAATGCCACCACAACCAGTTTACTCCCATGCATGTGGGGTAAATTCTCCACCATCTTCTTACTAGTTGCGTGCCTACCTCCAGGATTGCAAGCAGCCACCTGAGACATAGCAGAAGCATACCATACAATACTGTTACATGAATCACAATGGCCTGTGGCCGTCGTGCGCATATCCAAAACCTCAGCGTGCATAGACACATGCATAGCATTTGGGGCATCACCCTTGTGTGGGGCTTATGGACAAGTGGCTGATGCAGGAGCCAAAATATTGTGAGCAAATGGCATTGGCCCACTTGACAAGTGGGTTGATGACCACATCTTTTTCTGTATACTATGCATACACAGGCATGGATACAATCTAGCTAGATGACATTGGAATGCAGACATCCAGGTTTCTGGAATCCAGCACATGGCCTTGAGAATCTGGTATGATGGCATTATGAACTAGGATGGCTTGAGAGAGGAATTCAACAAAGATTGCAGTACCCCCATCAAGGACCTATTTGACAGATTGCACAGATCCAAAGAAGACATTCTGTTTATATACAATATCGCAGACATTGACACCATATCAGATGATCTTGGCATACCATGGGAGGTATCCAAAGACCAACTGTTCACATCGTCGACTACCTACATCAGTTTCATCTGGGACATTGCACAATGCACAGTGGCCATCAGTCCAGCCAAATCAGAGAAATACATAGGAGCCATCGACAACTGGCTAGGGAGGAGCAAACACACCCTAAAAAATGTGCAAGAAATTTATGGAAAACTACTACACACAGCCTCTGTCCTACTGCAAGGGTGTGCATACCTAACAGGCCTAGAAAGCATGTTGGTGACATGTGCCAAAAAACCCTTCATACCACACCACCTGGACACAGGCCTCAACCAGGACCTAAGCTGGTGGCTAGAAAAGCTAAAAAAATGGAGCCATCATTTGCTACATCCAACCCCCTCCCCTTTTCCTTGACCTGCAAGCATTTTCAGATGCCAGTTCTGGCTTTGGAATTGGTATTATCATTGGAAGCCAATGGTGAGCCTGGCACCTCCGACCAGATTGGTCAACACTGCACAGAAAAAAGGACATCGGATGGGCTGAAGCCATCGGCTTTGAACTCCTTATCTGCACTGTCAATGTTTACCTTTCCAAGCCCAGACACATCATACTGTATGGAGACAACACTGGCATTGTTGAAGGATGGCGCATCGGCAGACACTGCAACAGAGCCATCAACACTATTTTCAAACATATCCACACTTTCCTCGAATCTGCTAAACGCGTCCTCAGCATTGCTACACGTTATATCCCAAGCAAGAACAATTCAGCTGACCAGCCCTCCAGAGGCATATATGGCACAAAACACCACCTTATTCCACCCTTTCAGCTGCCTGAACACCTCAGAGCCTTCTCACAGACACCAATGACCTTCTCTCAGCAAGAGAACTCAGAGAACTTAGAGAGGGATGATACTCCTTGAACACCACCAGAATCCTCACACACCTACAGGTTCAACAGGAGGCAGCCAAGTGAACCTGGGCAGAAAGCCAGCTTGAAAATGAACTCATCAATTGTGTCCTCCAAAACGACAGGTCCTGATGGCCCATGTTTCAACACCCTGCTAACCACAGCCAACAACCCCTCCACTGTTACGCGAGTTGACAGACTTACGTCGAGGTCAATGATACTTACTCTGAGGGAGGTACTCATGAAGAGATGCTGCGTCCTCAAAGCAAGGCTAGGGTGATGAACAAGAGACAAGAGGACACGGTCACAATCAGACGGATTGCAGATTTGTAAGACTGACGCTGTGATTGCGTAGAACAAGAATGGAGAGACGAGTACAGGCTGAGTGAGTATTTAAGTACTACGAGTTACCTAAGCGGACAGTTGTAGAACTCTATGGAAGGTGGGGAAACATGGTTACCATGAGAGAGGTAACCAGGGAGTGAGACAGTCCTGTAGAACAAAGTGGTACTAAAGAGGAAACAGGAGAGGAGAAGAGTAGTCAGGGAAGGCGAGTAGGTATAGGTGTTACGCGAGTCGTTAGACTTGCGACTTGGTTCAGGAATACTTACTCTGAGGGAGGTACTCACGAAGAGACACTACGTCCTCAAAGCAAGACTAGGTATTGAAAGAAGGGACGAGGGGACTGAGTCACAACCAGACGAGTTGTGGATTCGCAGGACTAACGCTGTGATTGCGTAGAACAAGAATGAGGAAAAGTACAGGCTGAGAGGGTATTTAAGTACTACTGATTACCTAAGTGGAAAGTCGTAGAACTTGGTGGAAGAGTAGGGGAAACGTAATTACCATGAGAGAGGTAACTAAGGAGTGAGACAGTCCTGTAGAACAAGGCGGTACTTTAAAGGGAAAGCAGAAGCGGGAGGGAGTAGTCAGGGAAAGCGAGTAAGTACAAGTCAGTAACGATGTGGGATGGGGCAAAGGAGAAGTAAGGGCGTCGAACTACGGAGATAAGGAAAAAGACGTGATAGAGGTAAGAAATCGTAACATTTGCCTCATGCTTAACGAGTTCAAAATGGTGAAAAACTTGCATTCGTTCCTTCGTCTCCTGTCTTCTGACAGCGATGGCAAAACGTAGAATTATCTATGACGATGATGATAGTAACCTGGCACCTCCTACAGTCATAAAAAAATCGAGAACCTTGGGCAAGCAAGCACAACTGGATTCACCCCCAGGTAAGTCTTCAACTCATGGTGACCTCTACTAATGTCAAACTCAGATAAAGAGCCCAAGATGGGCACTGGACAATGTTCTGCCCATGCCAGCAAAGGTACTGGGGGTTGGTTGGCTCAGATGCAGGCTCTAGAGCAAATTCAGACTGAACACTCAGTTCAAGCCTTGCAGATGGATCTTGTGATGCAGGGAGAAGATATTAATCCTATGGCACCTAATTCTGAAGACACAAGCAGGTCAAACATGGCAGCAACAATCACCTTGTCTCAAAGACACAAACCACCTGCCTCATTTGCCCCTTCACAGCCTGTTTTCTCTAGAGCGGCGCCTGGCGAGCAGTTCAGTTTCAGAGTCCTAGACCCAAATCCTCCTGCCTTGACTCAGGCACTGCCTTGCAAACGTTTCTTGCCAACCTGTTCTACAACTTCATCCCAGACCTTCACCCTCCCCGCTTTGCTCTTCTCTGGAAGGTCCTCGTCTGGTGCTTCCATTGCATTAATGTCACACACTTCTTCAGTCTGTTCATCCACTTCGGATCAGCATACTTATTTATAGGTCGCTCAACAACAACATCGGTCTTCCTACCAATCTACACATCCACTGGCATCAGAAAACCTGTCTGGTCCTCGACCTTCTGATTACATCCCACAATCATTGCATTTCAAAGACTTTGAAGACCCTGAACCTGAGCTTCCCTGGTCTACTGCGAGGTTGCAATGTACTGCTTCATTCTACCACACGGCTCTCAGCATGGATGGGGCTTGGCACAGTCTCCTCGCCTCTCCTTGCGTTGGTGATGAAGAAACCATCCCACAGGTAAGACTAATTCTGAACTCATGGCGCAGTTAACATCTGTTACCTCAAGATTGACGAAGCCTCCCCCAGCAAGGATGAAAGACTAGCTGAGCAAGTGCTCTATGAAGGAAACAGTATGTTTCCTACCTGTTGCTCCTAGGATGCTCCTAACAGCTGCTCGGTAGATGACCATTGCCAGGAATTCAATGGAGTGGACTCAGATGTCTATTCTATACCTCACCAAAGCAGGCAGGACCCTCCACCCGAGTCTCAAGCTGGTAACTCATGTCCATGTCCATGACTGGTTCCTGGTATGTATTTTTGTGATGCAGAAGATTCATTCTCACCTACCCCGCTTGTCAAGCTGTTAAGCAACATGTACACCCGCAACTGACCAGGGGTAAGTCTCTCACCGCAGAAGGACCATAACTTATTCTCCACACAGGCAACTGTGATGTCGTGAATCAGACGGAGGCGGAGGACGTTCTAGCCATGCACCGCAAACATAACCATGCCCCTCATCTCCCCACTAATTCAGAGTTACTCGCCACTCAACATCAACAAACCTTGTCAGGTCATTGATCAGATGTTTCAAATAGATTGACTGATAGGAATGTACCTTCAAGCTCTTCTGTGACAAACATGTCTACTGCACCTTCATCCTCAGCTACTGCTAATCCTAAACCCCAGCCATCCCAAGAAACCCATTACCCTGCAAGCCGTCATGCAAGGCACTGCTGTTGGCCCTGCCATGGATGGCTCTGAGCCATGGCAGCTTCAATACAACCCACCGACATGTGATATTATCAAATGGGCAAAGCAATTTTCACATTGTGATGCTGCGTCGATTAACCCATTCCCTGTATGCACCAATTTTAGTGTCAAAGCTATTGAGTACATCAACAAAGCAATTGCAGAGTGGCAGTCTCAAGGATTGTTGATTTCCGAAGATAAGCCGAGCATTTTGAAATATACAGGTCCTTATATATAAGTCTACAGGTTGGTGGCCACAGCATTCGTCAGGAATCACTTGATTGGTATTGTTCCCCCCTTTGTTGGCTCCAATACTCATTAGTTGCCAGATGTGGGAAGACCTGGGAAATTGGCGATCTTTGTTGAGGAAAAAGGCCTGAACCTGGGTTGCTCAGTGCTACCAATGGGATCCTGAACATCGTTGTGAATACAACATCGAAATTGCTAAGCGACTTTTGGGTGGTGGTGGCCTCTTCCTAAGAGATGGCCATGACAACCAGGTAAGGAATCTTTTTTAAAATTTGATCTGCTCACATTGTTTCCAGGGCCATGTCAACAATCTTGCTCACCCAGCGCTCTTGGGTCTTATAATCGACTTTTTTTACGCTGGATCCATGTCTGTTGGCAAGTTATTCCCTGAAGTTTTCACAAAAGAGGTCCCGAGAACCACAGTGGCAATTGCTGCAACAGCTGTTTGTCCCCTTCCAGTTATTTAGTCATTCATGACACTGCTGACGAGGTAACAGCTCAAAGTCATACTAGATGAGATAGTTTTGGGACAGGCCAAAGTCAACTTCAGAGTTGGTGTCTACTCCCCTGTGTATACCGAAATCCTTGGGCTTATGGACAAGTGTGATTCCAGCAATATCCACCATGTCAAAACAAAGGCCTTGCATGAGAAGTGGGCACGTTCAGGGAGGTGCGTTTCAACTACGGTAATGTATTAGCTGTGCTAGGTTCCTGACTCATGTAATATAGCAGCGGTGCAACAAATCCAGTGGGGGCGGTGAGCAGTGGTTTCAATGTTGATCTTCATTAGTCCCAATTTGTATAGTTATATGTCATGCA
>JBBPMO010000647.1:0-19500 GCA_038090315.1 Xanthoconium stramineum | reverse complement strand
GTTGAGAAGTGTCAGAAATTGATTGAGAGCATGCCTAGGAGGATTGAGGCAGTGCTCAAGGCAAAAGGAGGCTATACCAAGTACTAATAATACTCAAATACCCTTGTCAATTCAAAAGTGCAAAAACTCTTTCCATGGTGTTGCTGTTTTAAAATCCTTATATCTTCACCACTTGTGAACCAAATCACATGACCTAGGGAGCATTTCTGTAGCCAAGGGTAAGTACTATTTATAATTCCACCAAACCTAAGCGAGATTCCCACGGTGTTTGGCAGTGCATGAAGCGCACTGCTGTTGAGGGTTAGCATGGAAAGGGTTTTTGAGGTCACTGTATATTCCCCCACATGAGTGACAGGCCATTACTCACTCCATACATGACTTCCCCACCACTGGACATGCTGAACACTTCAGAACCAAAGCTCTACTGGAGAGAGACTTCTTGTGGCCTGGTCTCTCCTCATTCATTAATGCCTTCATTGCCAGATGTGCCATATGCCAACAAAACAAAGTCAACCACCACCCCACTTACCCTCCACTTGCCCCCATTCCTTCCTCATCACCTCTGCCTTTCAAGCAACTTTCAGTCAACCTAATCACAGACCTCCCTCCCTCAAATGGACATGACTCATTGATGGTTGTGGTTGACCATGGCCTTACAAAGGGGGTAATTCTCATCCCTTGCTCAAAAACCATAGACACAGCAGAAGTAGCCAAACTTTTCCTCCACCATGTATTCAAACAATTCAGTCTTCACAACTTCCCTTGCATGACTCCTCAACTATGATGTCAAGCTCTCCACCGCATATCACCCTTAGATAGATGGACAAACGGAGCAAACTAATCAGGAAGTTGAAACCTATCTTTGCATATTCTACACCAATAACTCTCAGAAATGGACAGACTTCCTCCCCACCATTGAGTTTCACCATAATTCTGTCCCCCATAGCTCCACTAAAGTTTCACCATTCTCCTTGTTACACAAATATGAACCCAGAGTGTATCCACCCCTGGGAAAGACCTTCCTCCCTGTCCTGGAGAATTGCCTGATAGCCCTGGAAGAAGCCTGAAAGGAAGCCTTAGTGGTGCATGAAACAGCCTAATGAATCATGAAAGAACAAAACACTTGGAACTTCTCCCTTTGGAAAGTTGGAGATAAAGTGTGGTTGAAAGCAACAAACCTTCATCTCAACTACCCCTCTAGGAAACTGGCTCCCAAGCAACAAGGACCCTTCAAGATCTCTCAAGTACTATCTCTGCTCACATACCACCTTTGCTTACCCACCACCTGGAAAATACATGTGTCTTCCATGCTACCCTCCTCCACCTGACCTAATTGGTACTGAAGAAGAGTATGAAGTTGAGTAAATTGTTTCACATTGTGGAACTTTAGGATGCCACAAGTACCTGACCACATGGAAGGGATTTTCTTCATCAGAAAACATCTGGGAATCCAAATCAAACCTCTGACACATGTTAGAGATACTCAGCACTTATAATTGGATCCACCAGCTCAACTACTTAACCATGACATCATGCCCTTCACCCCAACACATGACAATGCCTTCTCCATTAGGTGGGCAGACATTCCTTGAATCTTGGGCCTAACCAGTTATCAACTCAAATACCTTTGACTTTGTAACCTTGACCTCAACCACATCAAAACCCACTCCTGCTTCTGCAAGAAAGTAGGCTGCCCCATCCACAACTAAAATCGCAGGAAGAGGTGTCTCTTCATGAGTACCTCCTTGCACATGCCTGTGGCCATCTCGAATCCCTACCCAGTCTCTTCTAATCCCACTACACCTGTTGTTATCTCACTTTCCCTTTATCTTGTGGCTTTATTAATCTCAGCTCTCATTCTTCACTACCTCCACCAATGTTCTAGCCCTCCACCATACAAATGCCATATCTCCCCACCTCTTTCACTTATGAACCTCCCCACTCACCCCCACCGGACTCTCAGCCCATCCAGATCCACTCCCTTCCCATGTCTCACATCCACGCCCTCTACATCCTTATTATGACTACCCCTGCTATTCTCATTGCCATCAAAGAACTCCCTTCCTACCAACAAGACACCCTCTATTAACTCCTGGTCCAGCTCCTCCATCATGTCACCCTCACCCAACTCCAGCATTTCTGAGCATGCCCAGATAATCTCCCTACTTTGTTTGGCTTGCCCCTTCACACCACCCTCTCCTTGCTGCCTGGACTGATCCTTGACCTCCTCATCTCCCACTCCTTCCACTGCTACTTGGAGGAGCTCCCCACAAACCTCCTCCACCCTGCCTTTGCCAAGATTTTCCTTTCCCTCACCTGAGCCAAACAATGTCATTATCTGGAACAAGTTGGACAACATCTCACATCTCCTGCCACAATACCCTTGGCCCTCCATCTCTCATCCCCACCCCCCTCACCTGCAGCCCCTCTGGTAGACAACAATGATGTCATTCATATCCAGATTGCCATGAATCACCTCTTCATCCTCATGGGTCCTGGTCCAATGCTCACAAACTTCCTCCCCCAACACCTGCTGCTACGTTTGCTCAGATCTCAGTCACCATGGCCTGCATTGCCTGATGTACACCTGTCCAACCTGTTATGCCACCACACAAGGTCACACAGCACATCATTGTTTGGAGACTCAATGTGATCTCTGTCATCAATGGGGACACTCTAGTGAGGTTTGTAATCTTCAAATCTGTGGGAGATGCAACATCCAGGGACATGTGGTGGATAACTGTCCAATCAACCCACTTACCCAACCAGACACTTGCAGTACTTATCAGGGAACATACTCTGACAATGATGATCTCAACACCCTTGTGGATGATGACTAGGGAAGTTAGGAGTGTTGAGCCTGGAGCTCAAATGTACAAAGGGGGTAATATTACAATTTTCTTCCTTTCTTGGGTACTCTTTCTTATTTCTGTAATATGTTGACCTTACTTCTGCTTCACTCCTCTACATGAGGAGGTTGATCTTTACTTACTTGCTTTTCCACTCTCATGTCCCACTTTGTGTTTCCCCCTCTAGTTTCATATCTCGTTACAGGACTGTCCCTCCCCTTGATTATCTCTCTTTTGATAATCATGTGTCCCTCATATTCCACAGAGTTCTATGACCTTCTACTGAGGTAATCCATAGTACTTAAATACCCATCCAGCCTGTATTCTTTTCTCTATTCTTGTTCTATGCAATCACAGTGTCAGTTTTACAAATCCACAACTCATCTGGTTGTGACTCAGTCCCTTTATCTCTTGTTCTTAACCTTAGCCTTACTTGAGGATGCAGTGTTTCTTTGTGAGTACCTCCCTCAGAGTAAGTAGATCCCTTGACCTTGACATAGTCTGTTGACTCGTGTAGCACAGTGTATACCAGCAATGAGGACCTGGAGCATTTGACAAGGAGCATATGGCCTGATCCTGATTGGCTCAAGGACTTGCTTACCCACACTTTCTCCTGGAAACAGAGTGGTGAGTGACCCTTGGATGTAACCATGTTGGTTGGTGATCTGACTGATCTGTCTCTGAACAGGTTTTAGAGATCTGTATTTAAGAGAAGGACAGGCCAACTTTGGGAAATGGTACATTTCTGTTTTGATTTGCTTACTGTGATGATTGATGGTCGATACATATGATCAGTGATGCTGTGTGTGGAGGTATGAGGTCATCCTACCACCACAGGATTATCTGACAGAGATGTCCAATAGATCCTAAACATACAGCTGCTGCAGGAGGTGCAGCCATTCCATTTTACTGTGCCCTTCCCTTTGTTTATGCTCCATTGAATCCCAATACTGCCTCTGTACTGGAAATGGATTACATCTTGAATGATGGTTGTCAGTTCTCCTGCAGGAACCTGGTCATGCTACAAAAAGCTTTCCATGTGTGAGTTTATCTACTTGTACATGTATAGCCTAAGAAATTGACTGGACCTGAATTTCACAGGATTTTCATGGCTGACCTGTCAGTTCCTCTCAGTCTCATGGAAAGTTAACTGATCTGCTGTGTCTATCTGAACAGTTCCAGTTCAATAAGTAGGAGTGATTGACAGCCACTTCTCAGTACACCAGTGATCACTCAAATCTGAGTCACTGCCCACACAACTAATCAATATGGCACAGTTCTCTCATTGCTACATAGCAGGCAGAGTGGCAATTGCAAACTTGAATGCTGCATGATGCAACACCTACAATGTCATTTTGTTTGACCATGGTGTTAGACATCTCATTGCAAACAATTTTGTAAGCATGCTGGATCAGCTGTTGGACACACTCCTTGGTTTTGGTGTGGGTGGTGATACCAACTTTATTCTTGCAATACAACATACTCAACAAGTCATGGAGCAAAGCTGGAGCACTGAGAGGTAAGAATCATGTACTTTTCAGTGCTCTTGTTTTTAACAGCTATGCCCACAAATTCCCAGTCATTGTTTTCCTTTCTGAGACTATCCCTTCATCCTACATGCAAGTAATCAATCCATGCCTTGTCCCATTCAGAGAGATGCTGTGGGTTGGAGATTTATCAGGATGAGTGATGTGGTGGGATCTTTCTGATTGAGATTGTGTGGTTGGCATAGGTGGCTGTGTTTTCAAGGCTGTGAATGTCCAAAATTGTGGTATTACCAGTAGAGCTGGAACAGTGATGTATGTACATATATGTCTGAAAATGTCTTGATAACCACACAAGCATGATGTTGTGACACTCCTGTTTGGATGCCATGGTTTCCCTCTACCTATCTTTGCAAAAATGCTTTACATCAGATATTCAAGTTCACTATATCTATAGTCCCTGTGAACTCACAAGATGGGTGCAGGGTGTTTATGAGAAGATTCTAGCTGTGGAGAGGTTGGTACATGTCTGGGCTCATGAAGCACTATGCCTCTTTCAAGACTGTCTTGTCACCAAGGAAGAAAAACAGTGGACTGACAAATGCATTGATCTTACTGCCACACCACTCTGAATCTGGAGCCTGAGAGTCTCACCTCTGTTCTGTTTTGCTCTGCATCCAAAACATCAATGAACCTTTCCACCATGAACCCCCTTATATTCTCTAGAAACTTGTGAGTCAAACCAGTTGCTCACAGATGGCACCAGTTGTTTTACTTTTTCCTGACTGGCTGGTGCTTGTATTTTTTATTAACTTGGTGTCCAATTTTTGGTTTCCTAACATTGAGACCAACATGTGGCTCAGTGGGGTCCATGAAGTCTATTCTCATTTCCTGGACTATTTTGTCAAAACTTTGCCAGCCACCCTTCATGGCAGTGGAAGTCAAATATCCTTACTGAAAGGGGGTATCTAATGATGACTAAGCAGTATCACTGCTAATAGTCAGTATGTTAGAAACCTGATGTATCACAAGCCTACTATGAATTGTATATTGCATGCCATGGCTGTCTGTGCAGTGGAACACAATCTTCATGCCAGCCACATTATTGCTATAAATCTGCCATCTGAGCCCAAAGGTTTTGTCACATCCCAGGTCTTTGTGCTTCCACTGCACCTCACCATCCCTCACCACAGAGAACCCAAGTACATCACCTCACACACATGCACCAATGAATGGGCCATTTTTTCACAATCCATCTAGATATAGTCAGTGACCCTACAACAAGGTCATGGGTGAAACCTCATCATATGGATCAGTGGGTACTTCTAATCAATTTGGTCAGAATGTAATCGCTTGATGTCCCTATGATGTTCTTTCACCAACAGCTATGGGCAGAATACCAACATGGTAAAACTATTTGCCAAAATTGATCTGGAAATAAAGAATCCAAGACAGTTCATGTATTATTCCAGCAGGATTGTCACTTGCCCAAAATCATATCATCAATAGTATGGAAAGAGCAGCCTTTGACAAATTTGATGTGGCCATTGCATGGTTTGTACCCTGCACAGCTATCTCCTTTTCAATGGGATGAAGTATTTGGTGGTAGGAATATGGAGGAAATTGTCAAGGATGCATATGGCTGGTTAGCAAGGGAGTATCATGAGGGGGACCAGATATACCTGTTTGGTAGTTTCAGTCCTTCATCACAATTTTCACAGCTAACAACTGTGGTGCAGGTTTCTCTCAGGGGGCATATCAAGGGTGGGTGCTTACAGGAATGATATGTGAGGTACAATGTGAATTAAAATTCCATCATTGCATAGAACTGAGCACTCATTACAGGTCAGCTTGATAAGGACACCAATGGAGAAACAAACATTGGACCCATTGCAGTATTCATTCAAAAGATAGAGGTACTTGACCCTCAGCTTCCATGGAGAACCTATATCAATTTGTTCTGGACAAAGAGCAAGTGTGTCTTCCAAGCTGCCCTCTGTCATGTTGAGCCTGTCAGACTCTTCACTCTAGCACTCAGACTGGTTACTAAGGGACATGGATATAGTGGGGGGATAAGAGTGATGCATGAGCAGGCAGGTGCAGCATTGAGACAGGGGTGAGAGGAATGGACAAGGAGAGTGCATGTATTGCAAACATGATGGTTATATGAGTGCATGTCATGTTCAGCTCTGTAACTGATAAGTAGAGTGATGATGGGGGCCAGGATGTCATCACTCTCATTGAGAGCATTGATGATGGTGACAATGGGTCCAATGGTGCCAAGTGTTGTGGTCAGTTACCTAGACAGTTGTACTTTCTTGATATGCATGTTGCACTCCTGCCTTTTTTCTTTAGGACTTATCTCATATATGGAGGACTGGTACACCTTTACCCTTGGTTTCCATTCCTTTTCTCTCTCACCTGTTCCTGAAGGTGATCCCACCCCTGTTCCTTGCTTCCTCTTCACTTCCTGAGTGGGGTAGGGTTCCTCTGATTAATTGTTACCATGTTCACTGCTTCCTCACTTGACTTGTGTGGACAACCTCCTCTCCTCTAGATAGCTCTCTCATACTATCTCCATGTTCCCTCTGACTCATCTCATTCTATGACATTCCATAGCATTCCATGCTGATGTATCCTGTAGTACTTATACCTACCTACCGCTGTATAACTTCCTTATGCTTATTCTATGCAATACAAAGGTATCTTGCTGTGTCCAAGTCTTACCTTAAGTTCCCTCAATACAACCTTGTCCACTTGATTCTCTAAGGACACTGTGTCTCTTTATGAGCACCTCCCTTATGAGAACAATCAAGTCACTCCAGTCAGCAGACTCCTTTCGCATAACACCAAGACATTGGCTGGGATTGATGATGAGCTTCTTCAGTTGCTCAAACACTGATGTTGACATGCAGAGTGCTTGATTGTCTTTAATGACCTCTAGAAGTGTGGACTGATACTGCAGATTGCAGTTGGAGAGATCATGCACAATAGCACTGAAAAGGTTTTGCAGGTTCTAGCTGGTGATGTCACTACTAGCAATACAGCATGAGCCAAGCCACTTTTGCCCATTGTATAGCCAAGCAATTGAGTGAGCTACAGCAGAATTTCCCAATCCTGTGACCCTGGTTAGAAGAGATACCTGCAGGGCACCACCATTTGGATTGCTGAGAATGTTGCAAATTTCTGCCAACAGGGACTTGCACATTCCTGGCAAGCAGCCCTTTTCCTCCACATATCTAGCTCCAAAAGCATATAGCATTTCACTCAAGTCAATGGCTTTCATTGTGTTCCTGCTGCATGAGCATCTGATCAAGTGTAGAGAAGTCAGACCTACTGATGCACTTGACCACATTCATCATTCAAATGGTAGTAATTCCAGTGTGTACTGTAGCTCCCTCCAAGAATGCTTTCTTTAGATCTTGCAGCTTCTTCTCATATCCCTGTCAGAGACCATGTACTTCACTGCCTAAATCTCCAGATATGGATATTAGTGGCAGTCACTATGACTCTGGCAGCAACTGACAAAAGTGCTTTTGCTTGGCATACTCATTGATGAAGTATCCACACCCATCACCTGCTGGGTCAGAAGCCTAATGATCTTCAAGTTTGTCTTGACTCTCTTCAATGGCTCTGCATCTTCAATGAATGCAAATCATCACTCATTGTGTGTGCTACTGATTGACTGTGTCATCATGGATTTTCTGGCCAATAGGCAACTGAATGAAACACCATTAGTGGTCAGCCACAGTATATGCATCAAACTACAGAAGGACCTTGATTGCAGCTGATATAACAGACCAAGCTAGGAATGCATATGGGTGAATATGCATTGTGTTGAGAGCACAAACAATGGAAGCAGTGAAGATGAACTACCTGTGTGACATTGGCCACAGTCTTGTTAAAGAGCTCTACCCTCTGCAATGGAACATTCCAAGTAGTCTTAAAAGTTGCAACACAATCACTGCATTTTTGACAGCATCAACCAGGCAAATTCAAAGGCTAGACAAATGCAGGCATGTGGAGTGCGATTGCCATTTCAGTCACCATAGTGACAGCACCTATAGCCTGACATTCATATAAATCAACTTCCACACATGGCTCAGTAGCCAATGTGAACATGGCCATACTTCCTAAAGGATTGGGCTCATTAGAGGGACCTGGGCTGATAGTTGCTTTCAGCACTTTGACCATGGCAATCATGTCAGCAGAATGTGTTAATTCCAATGCTATCACACCTCCATCCTTTAATCTTCCTAGCATCCCACTGATGGTATCAGAGAAACATTCAATTGAGTCTTTCTTTCCAAAACAGTGCTTCTGGTAAACATGCATGAGGAGAATGGAGTGATTGTTCCCATTGCTGACAACATTTGGTTCTTTGTCACCAACTAAAGGATGTATACAAAGGTTTTTTCCAGGAGGTGGGCTTGTTCTTCTCCTCAGTGCTTTGTGTTGATCACTGGGTGTTGCCTATGGAAAACATGATGTAGAATTGCCTTGCAGGCAGCAGTTTACCCTGCCTCTGAGTGAGAAACTTGATGTCTGAGATATGATTAGATGAGATATATGGCAAATGGCCTAGTGCTCAAGTCTACCTTTGATTGTAATCAGTTCTGCCCTAAAACCACATTCAGCATGTTCTCAATGACAATGGAAGGACATACACAATGTTTTCAGGCAGATTTAGTGTATTCATATTGTTGCAAGTGAAGATGGACAGTATACAGCAATGGATAAGAGAGTAAAGGTGGACTTGGACCAAGGAACATGCAGTTGAGGTGCTCAAGCAGCCTGAGAGAGACATGGTATACAAATCTAAGGAGATTCAAGTACTTGAAGTGCCCCCTTTGCCCTTGTCTATGCAGTCCCAAAATTGGTCTGCAAGAAAAAGATCACAGGCAAGACATTAGGTTTCCTGGATGAGAAGATGGAAGGTCAGGATGGTAGAGAAGTCAGATGCAGGGAAAGGGGTGGCCAAAGTGAGGTGGCCTTGGGAGTGGGGAATGAGGCGGTGGATGAAGTGGAGGTAGGTGTCAAGACCATACTGCTCTGAGAGCTGTGGCAGAAACTGAGCAAGCAAGAGGAGAATAAAAAAGGACATACAGATTGTCTTTTGAGCTGGTTCCTCTCAACATTGTCTTCCATGAGTGTTGAGAGAAGCAAAGAAATTTGAGCCTTTATAACAGTGTGAGAATTATGTGTGACAGTTACCCAGTGTGAGTTGATGCTGCTTAGCTGGGCAGGTAGTGTGACTCAAATGGATTGATCAAGAGTTGTGATATATGAAAAGATTACACTACAATGGAGTGTAAAAACTTATGTATTTCCATCTCCTTGCCCCACTGAAACATATCCATTGCCTTGAGAAAAGCTTTGTACTTTGCCTCAGTGTTCAGTTTAGAGTGGTCCAACACCTGCTTGGCAACTTTGCTGGCATGATTGAGCAAGCTTGACTGCTGTGGCTTTTGGTCTTGAGTGGTGTACATTGTGGCCACCATGCCACACAGTGAAATTATAGCATTCTTGTAAACTTCTGCACACACAGTTAGCAAGCTTTCAATTGATAATACACATGACTCGCTGCATGACTTTGGTAAGATCATTAGCCCAAGGATGATCTGGCATAGCATTTCAAGCATGCCATTGTGGGTGTCATTTGTCACAAAATTTCCTTTGGTACTGTCAATGTATCTTGACCTCTCCATGAGGTGCATTGTGTTGAGGTTGTAATAGTGGCCTCCCCATGAGAGGCCAGCCACTAGGGTGTAGACAACATGCATTTGACCTGGTGGCATGATAATATTGCATGTGTGAGAGACAGGACAAATGAAAGACAAATGGCTTACATTAGGTCCCCTGGATGGAGGTGGATCATTTCAATGTTGATATTAGCCAAAAAATTGGACAGTTTGCTTGTGGGGTTAGAGATGCACTCAAGAAGCTGGGGAAGATCCTTGCAATTTCAATTCTTGATCCTAATGACTCCCCAGTTCTTCACACCTGACTTACATTTTGCCCAGCTCCCTAAGCCAGCTGTATCATGATGTAAAAATGTCATGCTCACAACATGGTGCCCAAGCCCCCAAGACCTTATGTCCCAAATATCAGATGAAAGTAGTTTATCTTTCAATAGAATATGCTGTTGAGTCTGGGCTCAGCCAAGGCCAAGGCCATCATCAAGCTTTCTGCTATAGATGAGTCACACATACAAAGATTTAAAAGCATGACTCACTCAAACAGTTCTGGCCTGCTTGGTCACCATCTACTTGTGGCAGGGGGTTGGAGGTGGTTAGAGCTTTGTCACCTTCCATGACTTGTTTGCTGAGATCAATCCTTTAAAAATAACTTTGACATGTCTGAAACATTGTGAACAAAAAGTTACAAGAAAAAGAGAGGAACTTACCTTTTACCTGGCTGGGAATTGGTCTCCTCCTTGTCATTTGCATTGCTATGAACTCATTAGTGTAACTTAATACAAGCAGTCCAAGGGCCATACCTTTGGCTTGCTTGGTTGTTGTTGGCTCTGGCTTTGCCTTTGGTTTGATACATCCTTTGAAAACATTAGAGGGCAATACATGCAAGAACAACGCATACTTACTAACATGCACTGGATTCAGTGTGTAACTCTTCCACATTGTCCTCATAGCTGCCACATCACTTTCTTTGTCTTCTACATTGCTTTCAGCACTGCTAGCATTCTCTGATGGGAACACCCATCTTCTGTGGCAATACCTACCTATGCTTCCTTGAAGGCTCAGATATATCTTCTGAGTTAAGGCCACATTTATTCTGTCTAAAACAGCCTAAGAACCCATGTTAGTTGGGAGAGAGAGGGCATACTGATGTCTTCATTGGTATGTGGTGGACTTTGCCCTGTACTGCTGGAGTTGTTGACCTTCACTGCAAAAAACATCAGTCAAAGTGAAATGGAATAGCTGGTACCCAACAGATTATCTTGCTGTTTTTTTGGACAAGCTCTGGTAAGAGCACATTGGTACTCTCATAGCTAAACTTGTTGAGTAATGGACCAAGAACATATGATATGCTCATATCTCTTCAGGCATTTGCAGCTATGTCTTCTGGTGCATTGTAGATAGGATGGAAAAAAGGTACTGAAGGAAGATATGTGGTATATGCACACAGCATTTCAGAGTCCACAGTGGGTGGATGGTCCACACACATGTGGTAAACAAAAGTCATGCTTGTGATGACCACAACAAATAAAAAAACAGGGTCTCCTCAACAATAAGATTGCAAAGACACCATGGCTCTGATTACACTGCCTGCATGGCTAACAATTGGATAGATTCTGAATTACGGCATGACTCACAGGCATGACTCAATTGCAGTATCAAGTCTAAATGCTGTATAATCCTAACCTAGGCAAGTTATTAACCTTGCATGATAAAAGTGATAAGACCCACCTTGGGTTCAAAATGCAGTGTTTGTTTCAGAGGTGAATCTGCCTCCCACATTGATTGCACACACATCTGTGACAGATCCATAGCTCCAAGTGTGTTCAACCATGTGTTGGAAGATGTGGTGTCCATGCAAGCCAAAAGAAGGTTCAACACCTTCTTGAGCACTGATGATTGGTTAGATGCAAGGTTGGATGGTAGTTGCAAATGTGAAAAGCAGGCTTGCAGAAGGAGGAATGTCTTGAAGTATGGTGCCTCAAAATCTGCCTACTCAAGCTTGGCAGGTAGACAGTCATAAATGTGTAGAAGGATGGTGTTCTCATGACAGCAAATTGGGATCATTTTGAATTCTGCAGATGAAGAGACAGTCTTAAGCAGGCATTTTGATTCTGTGTATTTTTTCAGTGACAATGTATATACCTTGACTGTGACACCTATGGCAAACCAGCACACCCTTGGCAGCACTTTTTTCAGGCTCAAATGACTTTACACATCCATTTTCCTATAAAAGAAAAATTGGTCTGTAAGACAATTCCTCTCAAAATTTCACCACCAATATCCTTTTTTGGCACTCCCTAGCACTCAGGACTTTAATGGTGCAAACAAGTAGGGGATGTGGTCCAAAAGCACCACACAGAGTAGTCCTTTTGGGCCACATCCATTACTCATTGGGTGTCCCTCTCTGCTCCTACTGGCCATGTCCATTACTTGCAGTATGTCTTCCTTATGCCCTCCTCATGTCTTTCTCTTTCTCCTTTTTGTTTCTGTTCTGTTTCTATCTTATTCTACTGACAACAATGATAATACTATCACACATGCATGCATGCATCTCAATGACCACAATACACTCATGCATGCCCCATGACAACAAAGATGGTGACAGTGACTGGCCCATCAACAACATCCATCAATGACAATAATGACATTGTTGCACAATGAGGCCTAGACAACATGCCCTCTCATGGTCCCTCATCCTCATCTTGCAATAATACACTCTCACCCCCTCTCTCACCTTCTCCCTCACCACCACAACAATGCAAGGGCAAATGAATGGACTCAACAGGACCAGGAGGCTCTGCAGACACAACAGGTGATGATTGGCACCATCCCTCAGACCCACAGAGCTTCCTGACCAGTCTGAAGGTGGCAAGGTGGATCAACATAATCAGTAGGCTGCCAGTGATTGATGAGAAATAGCATGGGTGACTCAGGTATGTGCACTGTCTCGCTCTTGGTAGATGTGGGCATTGTCCAGTATGGCCATTTTGTCATCTGGCTCATCTAGCTCATGTTGAGCTTCTGACATACTTCACAGCCTCCTTGGCCATTTCATAGCATCACCATCATCCTTGGATGTTCCAACATGTCCATTTTGCTTCTTGGCTCATCTGACTCCCCTTCTACATGGCCTTAGGTTGTTTTCCAGGAACCTCATCACTCCATGATGCTGCCAACATGTTTGCTTCAGCTCTGGTGAGTTCTACTCCCAAGCTTGCTGGTCCTTTTCTCTCCTCCTTGAGCTGGACAATTGGGTGTTCTTTTCATTGTTGCGCAGGCCTGTCTGGTAGTCTCAGTGGCACAGGTAAGTCATTTGGTGCATTCCATTGTCATTCTGGGTGCTGATGTAACCCACCACAATCCCATGTACATACATCCAAATTCACAGTAGATTGATGGTGACCATGACCACAACACCACTGTCACCTCTACATGACCACTACCATATCATACATCCACATCCCCATCCAAGGCATTGTTGTTGTCATTGCACTGGACGTTCAAAGTAATTATCCACTTTGATATATGGGCAACAACTGACCCATTGTCCAGAGGTGTCCCATGAAGGGAAAACACAACCTTCTAGGTTGAAGCTTTGAAGCTCCATGCACACAAGCTGCCCAATTGAACAGTTCTACCACTGCTGACCTACCACTTACAACAATGATGGCCATGTAACCATCATGTTTGCTACCCTTCTTGCTCATGTTCATTTAAGCATGATCACCATCACCATTGTGTCCATTTGAGCACAATTGCTTGCTACCCATCCTGCTTGGGTCCATGCTTCCTCTCCCTCTCACTATGTTCATTTGAGCATGATCACCATCACCATTGTGTCCATTTTTCCTCTCTCTCTTGCTTTTCTCTCATTCCAACAGCAACAATGGCCAATGGTGTGCCTTCACCCCTCTTCCTTGTCCCAATGATGATGATGTGCCCACACTGTCTCCCTTCCTCCTCTCTCCCTCTCCTCCCTCCATCTTCCTTATCCTCATGATGGCCCATGCCCTTGTATGCTCCCACCCTTGCCCTAAGAGGGCACAGAAGCAATGGATCACCCATGCTCTTCCCTGAATGACAACAACAACAATCACAACCACAACCAGCACAACAACCATGATGACAACAACAGCACAACTGCAGGTATTATACAACATGGACAACATGAGAACAAGAATGTGGACATGACAATGAGAAGAACTTGATCAAATGTATATGTAGTCAAACTTTTCAGCAAATGATAATGCACAAGAATATTTCAACAACTGCAAAAATTTGGCTGGGAACATCTTGCATAATTCTGTAATTGAGATGCTTCGCTTCATTTTGAGGATAGAGCTCCTCCACATCCAGGTATATGAAAACATACACAAGTGACTCTAAGTCATCCCTACAACTGAGTTTGTTCCCTAGGTGACTGTTTCTTGATGCAAAGGCAAGAGTAGTGAGTTGAAGTCCAATTCAAAACTGCAAAAAAAGACCACAACTGGACTGAACTGACCATCAGTTGCAACCAGACTGGGGTCTGGTTGCCTTGGATGTAAAGAATAATGGTCCAATTGCCTTTTTTAAGAAGAAAAGCATTGGACTGGTCCAGAACTGGTTGCAACCAGTTGCCTTGCACATGGATGGGCCTACATACCCCCACTTCCCACAATTTTTTAGAATTTCTTTGGAATTACCTTGATTTTATACAACCATATCTTTACTAAAATGACATCCAACACGGAAATGATCATATCTCCACCATGCATGAGCCAAATTGCATGATCCATGGCTCATCAGGAAGCCCTGGATCCATCATACATCTGCCCCACTTATGGACAAGTAGAAAATTTGCATATAGACCAGTTGTGGGCTGGTCTTTAACAGTTGCAGACTAGCTTTTCAAGAAACCAGTCTGGACTGGTTGCAACTGCTTCTGGATAGTTTCCAGACCAGTTTATTGAGGTTTTGGTTTGGTCTAGATTGATTCCGGATTCAAAAAAACTGGACTAAACCAGACTTTAAAACACTAGGTGAGAGTGCTGATGAACAATAGGCCATTGTGAAATGGAATGTGAGGGTGAGTGTGAGTGTTTCAATACCAATGGGCAATACTGAAGTCAACAAGGTACAGGACATTGTTTCATGTGATATCTTCAATGAGGACATTGGCTGGCTTAACATCACAGTGGATGAAGTTATGTACAAAATTTAGACAGGGTCAATAGAAAACTCTGGCAATAAAGGAAACCTACCAGTTGGCTAGCAATCAAAGCCAGGAGACTGTGTGAAAAGGTCCATCCACAGATGTTAAAAACATCTTTGAGTGAAAGTTCAAGGAAGCTGAGTGCAAGTACATCATGTCTGGACTCAACTCCAAACCAGATTGGCTGAGGGATACCAGGGACACCCCATAAGTGTGAAAAAACATGGTATTTATTTTTGAGTGAATGGTATTTGGGTCCTGAATTGCCAAGCTTAATGACAACTTCATGATTGAGATTGATAAGGTTAGAGGCTTGAAAGATGGTACCTGGCAAGCCCAGGAGCAGGCAAAGCTGTTAGAAACTATTTAGACCAGTAATGAATGGAAATTTGTCACCAGACATCCCAGAGCCAAGCTGTTCCCCCAACTTGAACTGATAATCACCACAGAGAAGAATCATTGAGATTGGGAGAAGTACAAAGGGAATAGAGAGATGGAAAAGTTGTAGAGTGATACATGTTGTTATGGTCTGTTACTTAGACAGTTGTACTTTCTTGATATGTGTGCTCCACTGTTTGTTTTTCCCTTTAGGACTAGCTTTGTACACAGAGGACTGATATACCTTCACATTAGGTCCCCATTCCTTTATTCTTGTGCCTGTCCTTGAAGGCAATCAATCCTACCCCTGTTCCTGCTCTTTTTTCGTGTCCTGAGTGGGGTAGGACATTTCACTTGGTTACCATCTTGATCTCAATGGACAGCCTCTCTCCTCTAAGCAGTTCTCTTATGCTGTCTATGTGTTCCCCTTAGTCATCTGTTCTATTGTCTTCTGTCACCTTCCATGATGACATGGCCTATAGTACTTATATCCTGCTGCCACTGTAACTTTTCTCTCCTTACATTTATTCTATGTAATCTAAAGGTATCTTGCTCCATCCAAGTCTTACCTGAGAACTCCTATGCATTTCCACCTTGTCTACTTGAATCTCTAAGGAAATTGCGTCTCTTCATGAGCACCTCCCTTATGAGATCAATCAAGCTGCTCCAGTCAGTGAGACTCTTTCTGTGTAACAAAAGAATAAGTGTACTTCTGGTCCCTCCTATCTAGGAGCAGGACCCACCCACCCTTGCTATCATTTCCAGACAATGCTTCTACCTCAGTCAGGACCCAGATGCCATTAACCCAGATCCAAACCCTAGCAACCCCCTTGACATGGTAGTCACTTCCCAGTTATCAAGCACCTCTTTACCCCACATCCCAACATCAATCAACCCAGCAAGAGTTGTCACCCAAACCCCAGTACCCCCAGTAACTCCAGTTAACCCTTCAAACACCATATCTACCCAACCTACAACCGGGACCTCTACCTCCATGGGAAAGATCAAAACAGTCTTATCCACCCTATTTTCTGCCAAACCATCTGAAGCCTCACAATGGCTTAAGGCCATGAAAGCCTACTTCTCTATCAATCCAGGAGTCTACTCCTCGGATAAAATCAAAATTGCCCTCATCCTTAGTAAGATGGGTACTGGAAAAGGAGTTCCCTTTTTAGAAAAATGGTATGACAAAATGGCCAATACTAGTGTTAAGTTCAAAGAAAAGACATTTGAGAAGTTCATGGCAGACTACAATCAAAACTTTAACCCCTTCAACACCAAGGTGAAAGCATGTTGCAACATATCAAGACTTTTCCAGAAACCAGGCAAAGATAAAGATGAAAACCTCAATAATGGATTCCAGGACTACATTAACAAGTTTGAAAATCTCGCCATCAAGGCACAGTTCAAGGACAAACTCATGGCCATCATCCACTTCTCAATGGGCCTTGACAAAAAAATCTCCATCATAATCCTATCCATGGCTGTGCCACTGGACACCCTTGAAGAATGGATAGAGAAAGCGAAACTCTTCCAAGGTCACAAACTTTGTATCAATGAACTCCATAGAGGGAGGCACTATAATAGCTTCCAACCCCAATCCTCATCCATGACAAGAACCACCTGAGACCCTGATGCCATGGATGTGGACTTCATAAAGTTAAAGAAACTTACCCCACAAGAACACACAAAGTGTATGAGAGAAGGGCATTGTTTTAAATGCCAAAAGATAGGACACAATGCCAAGAATTGCAGCACCAACAACAGATCTCAACTGACTCCTGGTCCCTCACATTCCCAACAAATCCTCAATAATGAGGAGGTTCCTGTCACCCCCATTCCGGTTACCAAACCAAAACCCTCAATTCTCTCCAACTATGCTCGCACCTTAGGAAAATTTGAAGATGAGGTACTTCAAACCTTGAAGCTCTGCTATGAAGAACCTGATGAAGAAGTCCAAATCACAAAAACCTTTGACAATCTAGAGGGTTTTTGATTTGGGAAGATGTTTTGACATCATCTTCCCATGAAGTGAACCATGTACTTGTAGCCCTATCCAATGAAAGAACTATGTGTATTCCTATTAGACTTTCTGTGGGCAACCAAATCATCAAAACCACTGCCATTATTGACTGTGGTGTCACCAGAAACTTTATTGATCTCAAACTCATTTTCCTTGCTGAATTCTCCCTCCACTGCCTCCAAAAACCAGTGAAAGCTTATAATGTGGATGGAACCACCAACTCCAAAGGAAACATAGTATAGGAAACCCAGGTTGACATCCTCTTCAATCACTGAAAAGAAAATGTTCAACTCATGGTGCTGAACCTGGGATGGAAACAGATAATCCTAGTGATGCCCTGGTTACAGAAATGGAACCCGCAAATTGATTGGTTGGTGAAAGCCCTGACCATTCCCTGAGAAATCAGAAGGAAGGATGTTGTGCCTCTACATGAAAGCCTCTCCTCCAAAACTGAATCAACCATCCCACAAAGGTACCTATTGTGATGGTTGGGAATGGACACAGATTTGAAGACCACTTGAAGACTTCAGAAAAGGAAACAATGGCTCACTGGAGAAACTATTGGAAATGTTACCATCTCCATCCAGATTGTCCAGGGAGTGCAAATCCAAGAAGCTGTTCTTCCAGAATGGTGCAAAGACTTCTCTGACATATTCCCAGAAAAGACTCATAACAAACTTCCCCCACACCAACCCTATGACCATATCATCGAACTCAAACCAACCTTTATCCTGAAAATTGCTAAGATCTATTCCCTAAACCCTTTAGAGATGGAAACATGCAAAACCTTTGTCGAAGAACATCTGAAAGCAGGATGTATTATTCCATCCAACTTTCCACAGGCTTTCCTGTTCTTCTTCATCCCCAAAAAAGATGGTACCCTTTGTCCATGTCAAGACTATCATTACCTAAATTCCCACACTATTCAAAATGCCTACCCTTTACCATTAATCCCAAAACTTATTGACAATATGAAAGATTCCACCATCTTCACCAAATTTGACATATGTTGGGGATACATTAATATCTGCCTGTGAGAAGAGGATCAATGGAAAGCCACTTTTATAACTCCCTTGGGACTGCTCAAACCAACCATCATGTTCTTTGGTTTCTGCAACACACCTCCCACTTTCCAAGCATTCATGAACCACATCTGTACTGACATGATAATAGAGAAATGGCTCAAGGTCTACATGGACAATATGGAGATCCACACCAAAGACAACCTCCTCCTCCATCACGAACAAACTCAAAGGGTCCTCTTCCATCTTCAAGAACATGGCCTAACAGTGAAGCTATCCAAAACCATTTTAGATGCCCCTTGGATGGAATTTCTAGGAATGATCATTGGCCAAGGGAAAGTGGAGATGGATGGAAGGAAACTAGAAGCAATTCGGAACTGAAAGCCACCCACTTCTGTGAAAGCCATGTGATCCTTCACTGGATTTGTGAACTTCTACCAAAAATTCATCCTGAACTTCTCCAACATTGTAGCTTTGTCAAGACCAGGTCAACTCCAGAACTATCTCCGGAACGTCCGGAGATTAGTGTCAGACAGGACTTGGCTTCAGCAACTCAGAGAGGAGCGCTGCGCCCTTGTCAAGTCTTTGTCCTGGATTTCGGAATGTGGAGATAACTTGGAGGTAAGACTTTTAACGTCGCACAGCGACGAAGTCGAGTAGAGTTCAGAGGAGAGTCAAAGACTCTAGCGGAGGATCAGAGGGGAGTGGAATCTTAGTTGATATTCAAACTGAGGGTAATACATGGCTCGGGGGTACAGTACTTATACTACGGAGGTGTACAGGATTGGTAGCGGAGAATGGAGCTGAATGATAGGAACAGATGTAGAATGTTAAGGCTGCGCACCGGCTGT
>JBBPMO010000646.1:0-19501 GCA_038090315.1 Xanthoconium stramineum | reverse complement strand
AAAAGCAGTCGCAGGAAACTAGATGCGCACCATGGTATTTGCGCCATTTCACGTAGGTAATGGCATTCTCTGCGTCACTCCGTGGGAGATCAAAAAGATTGCCTACCAGGAAGCGTCCTCTTGGTCCGGGAGGCAGCCGCCTTGTACATCTCTGTAGAAAGTAGCGAAGGACGAGAAGCGTCACAACCGTCACAGGAAGGTATATCAGTCGAAGTGGCATGGAATGCGGCCAGCATCCAACGCTGGGGTTTGGAGTGGCGGTTGTTGTTCTGAAACCAGTAAGATAAGTGCGTCCGGAGTATTAGTACACCCGCCGCTGGACACCTAATTGATCCAACGGAAGCCGCTCACCAGCCGCCATTTCAAAATGGCGAATGAAATTAGTATCAGAATCCCGTAGGCGCACCGTGGTCCGTGTGAGACCTTGAATTCCAGAGACTCGTAGATGGCGATCGGGCCCGGAACCGCGACGGCGTTGAGTGTATATGGTTTCAAAAGCTAAGTTACCTTTAGTTGGTCATTGGACTATGAAATGGTGGCAACTGTGCAAGTTCTAAACTCAGTCGTAGGTCGCCTTTTCAAGACGGTTTTCCCAATCAGCAATCACCATCTTGCAGAACCCTGAATACAGCTGTTATCCCTTGACGTCCTATTCCACCATCTTCTGTGTCCAACAGCATGTATTCTACTGAGTCTGGTGGTTGCCTCTTGAACAAGAGGACCTGCGTCGTGATGAGTGTTTCAACGTGAAGCACGGAATGGCAGCTCTCTTGACGAGCTCTGAATACAGCGTTTTATTTGAGCCGTTTATTGCCAGTGTGAAGCACCCAGTGCCTTGGAATCGCGGGGAAAGATGCAAAGCTCGGAGGGTACATACCGACCGACCACGCTAGCGTAGATGAGAAATGAGAGACAGAATCAACTACGGGTAAGTGGCGAACGTTCATGGTTAGAATAAAGAATCGCCATGACTAGCGGTGGGTCAGATAGAGCGGCGCAAGATTTCCGCGGATTCACCATCATGGCATCTACAAACCTTATCATCAAGAGGTAGGTCGAATCGACGGGATTGAGCTCCCCGACTTCAAGCATGACTCATCAACGGTGAATATCGGTGCGCAATGCGGCTCTACCTACTTGGATAATTGTTGGTATGGAATGAATGCCTGGCTCGCCAAAGAGGTACGCAGGCGTTGATTAGCACGAGTGCCTAGCATGATGTTGCCTAATGTTAACACTGTCCGGGACGCGTTTTACCTCCACAACGCGAGGACTCCCGTGGACAGGCATTTATGGCATCCACTGTAGTGTATTTTCGTCGTGCAACTATGTGCGGAGATACCAAGGAGGGCGAGCACAGGGTTCTTCCAGCCAGATCTAATACGGTATGTAGGCAATTGTTTCAATGAAGACGACAGGTTGATGCTGCTCTCAAGGAATGGCATCGTGTTGCTATCTGTACGATGCCCACTCGAGGGGTACTAGTCCTAACCGAGTTCTTATTGGACAGCGAGAAACACGTCTACTCAATGCATATCGTGCGCAGAACTGTATTTTCAACGCACCGGTGAGCATGAATGGATCCGAAACCTTGTCCTCTGTAAACGTTTGCTTGGCAAATTCAGTGAGGCGCTGCCGACGTGCCTTCCCCGCCGGGTCAAGCACTGCGCGCCCTGGAGAGCTCGTTTTGAACTGCAAGCTGGAAGACGATTTCGAGGGAGGGAGTGTGGCTAGCGTACCGATGTGTGACTGATTGAAGGAAAGCAGGCAAGTTCAAGTTAGTAGCAGGTGGCTTACACGTAGCACGGGGCTCGTTCGCTTGGGCAAGCAACTTGGCACGCTTGGCTTGCTCCTCCTCACGAACAGCTGCGATTACGTCTTCCATTGCAACATTGACATTCAATTTTTCAGTGCGGTTGCGAGCGAATCGATAGAGACGAGTTGAAGACCGTCATCAGGAGGTGGCGGACTGAACATGGTACGAGTGAGTGATGGTTTTTTAAGAGTACTAGTAGTGTCGATCAATGTACGCTTCTCGCAAAGAACTCGTTACAAGTCAGTGACAAGATTTGGTTCCTGTCGACTCATAGTCAAGTGCCAGCAGCACTCGATCGTGGCAGGC
The DNA here is from genome assembly GCA_038090315.1 of Xanthoconium stramineum. Classification (NCBI taxonomy): domain Eukaryota; kingdom Fungi; phylum Basidiomycota; class Agaricomycetes; order Boletales; family Boletaceae; genus Xanthoconium; species Xanthoconium stramineum. The sequence continues at coordinate 17,379 of JBBPMO010000646.1, read as the reverse complement.
GAAAACATTGATGACCCTCACACACGGGCTCTCAAATCGATAATTCAATTGGTTGGCGTTGAGATCTAATAAGCTCACAAGTACAAGTATGCTTGAACAAATTATGGTGTGGCTCGACGAGAGAAGGACATCGAAGTAGTAAAAAATCACCACCTGTACGCATGTATAGATTGAATATTACGAGGAAAACGGGAAAGTAGCACAACGACTTACATGCGGGGAGTTGTGTGCCGAAGAGGTATAAACCATCGAGGTTCCTCTTCCGTACCCAGGATCTCCTTCCATTGTGGTAGCCGACCAGCCACAAGGGGCTTCTTCTTTGGATTCCAGTTGTTCGCGATCGAAAGACAGTGGCTGTATCCGAATCTGGTGTCCGACGGGTCATCGAGAAAGTGTCGCTGTAGTCCGGGCAAGCGGAACATGAGGTACATGAAAACGGCGCTTTCGAGTGAATCTCCACTCATTCCCGGTTTCTCGAGGTCGTGGTCCCTCCCAAACTTCCAAACCCATTCGTGCGTCACCTTGTAGCCGTAGACACGGAACGGATGAGTGGCAGGTCGTGCTGCAGGTCTGGGCGCAATAGAGACGTCTTGTTCCGCAGTAGACCTGAAAGGGTATCAGCCAGAACGTGATGAAGAACGTATCCTGGGGGCTCACATGGTGGTCATGGCGTGTGGTGAATGAGGATGACCTAGGCTAGTCTGAGATCAGACACTTGTACCCAAGTCGAACAATGGGATCACGTGCGGTGTGGACAGGCGCCACGCGTTTCAGAGTCAGACCTCCACAGAGACAGCGGACAGCCATCCATTGTTTCTCAAATGGAGTTACGGTGAGCCGTTTGGCATGAAATATAACAGAATGACGCGTTCTCCCCAATCGATTCAGACTCTTCCCCCATGTCCGACCGAGCCACATTTCATCTCCCAGGTCACGACATCAACCCGCTGGCAGAACGCAAGTGCCTCCTCTCGTTGCTTGCTGCCTACAGCAGGCAATGGAACCCCCGTAACTTAGAAGCTCCATGGTACGACCCGTGGCAGCAAATCTTTGCAGATCTCGTTGCTGGACATGCATCCTTGTCCGTCGCCCCCCAGACATATCTGTGGTATGACCTGGCTGTCCAGGCGCACCAAGCACATACCATGCCTGGCCCTCCCCACCTCTTGTCCACGGGGGACGAGCGGCTGAACGAGGTACAAGATCTTGATGATGTCGGAAACACAACATTAGACTCAGTCAGGAGTGTCTCCATCCCATCCCACCGCAATCGCTGCCGGATCCCCGACATCACAATCACTCGCAAAGTCTCCTTCCTCCGACCCCAAAACGCCACCCACCTCTTACACCTTGCGCGAAGGGTTACATATGTCGGTCTCCCTTTGCTCGCCGAGCTCAAGACTTGTGGTGCTCGCTGCAATGATGTTAGGACCAGTCTAGCTAACGCCGCAATACCCATGTCCCTCGCGCGCGATCAAGTCGTCAAGCAAGCGTTGCATCTATTTCAAATGTACCCTCATCAAGAATCTGTCATACTTGTCGCGATCACCGGCTTTTGGTGGTCCTACCTTGTTTTTTCTCGCGCGCAAACGACTGGGATGGTCGTTGTTGATGAGGACGATCCGGATGAGCATGACCCGGAAGAGGCTCCAGATCCTATGTTACTGGATCAAAACGGTGTTCACGTTGACTTGGCTCAAATTCCATCGGACTTGGGTGAACAGTCTGAAGTTACGCAAGAACAACTTTACGGTTTCAGCCTTAGCGCTCTTGGGGATATCGCTCAAGAAAGAGCCCAGTTTCATACCGTGTTGCGTGAAGGTGAAATGGAGCTTCGTGAAGGCACTTGGTCAGACTACTTGCTCTATGGCACTGCGCCATCAAATCAGGTGCTTAGCCTGATACTTGATCGGTTACATTCCGTGGTCCATGTCCATTATGATGGGAGGATGGGTTAAATGTGTATGCCATCGTACTAGTAACTCTCCATAGGTCTTGTGTCGAATGTCGAGTAAGTCGCTGATGCTCGTATCACTATACATACATGTTCTTATCTCTCTTTGAAAACGATTTTTACCTATGTCACAATAGATGCGCGCGAGAGGAAGTTGAATATCGGTTGGAAACGACCCGCCGACTTTCGATCGTTTGCCACGGATGTTGCGTGGAAATTATGTGCAATTGATGGTACCCCTGTCACCTTCACCAGCCCACTAACGAAGAGACCTTTGACGAAGAACTTTGGCTTTGGTGCATATGCTTCAATAGTCATTTCACTCACTGTGCCATCATGTGCTACGGCGCCAACGGACAAGGAGATGCGTGCACGACACTGGCAGCTCGTTGCCCATCGCAAGCAGTCATTTGGTGCACTCTTGCTTGCGGTGGCGTCTAAAGGGGAACATGCAGTGGACACAGAGAAGCCGTGGCGGATAACTTGTTCAATGTACAATTTCAAGAGAACGTCACGTTGACCAATGTTCTGAACAATGTACGTACCCACTCTTGATGTTCTGCAACTTGGGTTGCGATGACGTACTCATGTATTCGAGTATGTCTTGCAAAGCAGACAGTCGAACCTACAAGTTATTGGTCGTCAAGCATATCCTTGTACACACGGAGCTTTATATTCTCTCTTTGAATCTCGTCAATACAAACCCTTCTCAATCGATGCATGAGCAACAAAATCAGACTAGAAGGTGGGAATTGGGGCCTCTGGGTGTTTATTTTGTTAACATTTTCTTGTTACACCGGAATAACAGAACGTAAAGTCTGAGTTGAATATGGCTAGTTCTTTCCTGTCGCTCCCATGAAGAAGACATTTTTATCAAGCGAAGCAGGGCGTACGTTATAACTTGGTCATGGAAACTGGCTTTAGATGATGCAACCTTGGCACGTATATGATTTCTTGTCCGCATCAATCTTGTTCACATGTTGTCACCAGGTGATCATGCTCGATCCATCGTTGCTACGAGGTTACAAGATGAAGCATGCAGATTTATACCAAGCTGGAGATTACGGAAATGCGGTTGAACGTTGACGCGTTCGAAGTGATGGTTTCGAAGATGGAAAAGTCATCTGATCTCAACAGTTGTATCCTTGAGAAAGACGTGTTCGCATTGTTTAATAGGGTGTGGTGACCAATACACCATCCTATCGGTCATACGAGCAACGGATTCGCAAAATCGCTCAACGGACTATTCATCGTTCGTCACGTGTGCTCATCTACACGACCACTGGCCGTCTCTACGATAAAGCTGAGCAGCCAGCCGCATTCGAAGTCCTGTCGATTTTCAATGAGCCTGTATCGCCGATGACGACGCACACCCACCGTTCCCACGTGAAACATGAAGTACGGCAGTACTTCAGATACATCATGTTATCGCATATGCGGGGAGACAACGAACCACTTTTCCAGCAGATGGTACGCAGGACGGTGTATAACCTAGATCAATTGCTGGCGTGCGACAAGTTACAAACCTTCTGCCAGATTGTTCGGGATATTGGATTGTCGTACCAATAAAGCATACTACCTCGTCCTCCGAGAAGCCCTAGCAGCAATGTTCAAATGTATAGTACCGAAGCGCTGCCATGACGATCGTTTTTCTCCGTGATGACACTTCGTCGTCGTCGCGCGGTGCTCTTACAGGAAACATCTGGAACAATCCTGGCTTGACGCTTCAGGAGTACATCGCCTCCGAGGTTATCGAGTTCTACGGGCCGCGGTGGATAGCTTTATAACCTTTGTAGCGTCTCGGACGCATTCTTAACTGTGCCTTGTTATTGGATATCTGAAATTCGAATAGTGCAACCATTAGTAGCTCGTCGGTCAGAGGAAGGTACATGTGACATGGTGAGAAACTCTGGCTTGTTCTCCCTTGTCACCTTGAGCCAGATGCGTCATGGCGATTGCGGTGTGTGCTAAGGCACCTGTCAATGAATACAGTGAATATCGCGCGAGTTGAATCGCGACTCGAGGGGCTGGAAAGTCCGCGGCGTGATTCGTCTTTTGAAAGCAGGGTTCTCTCTCCCGCTCCAGGGTGCTACCGTGATGAAGGTTTGTTGCCCAGGAACCTTTGAAACTCACTGGCAAGTGAGGTGCCAAAACAGTGGGATTGGATTGGATACTTATGGGTGGACACGGCTGGCAAGCGATTGACAGCAAAAATTGGAACTGGTGCACGCACACCTGCATCACCCGCTTCGTGGTTGGGAAAATGGAAATGACTTTGTTTCGGCGACAAAGTCTTTGTCACCCAGTCAGCGTGCGGACCGCTCCACCTGTGGTGGCGGTGTGCTGGGTTCGAAAAAGGACTTGACGCTTTTCCTTCTGAAATGCAATCCGTCGTCATACTGTCAGTCTAATGACCACAAGTTATCGAGGATGAGTCTAACGTGCATGGTTGTTACCCAGCATTTCCGCCGTCCACTCTTCAATTTATTTCACCGTGTAGAGTGCTATCTTCGCAGGACCTCGCTATATCAGGATGTCTGGACCACCGCGTGCATCAAGGTCTGCAGGTGCTCCTACTTGGACCCCACCAGAAGAGGGGAAGCAATGGGAGTACAAGGACTGCATTTCATGTAGAGTCGTCGGGACGGGTGCGCTCGGTTTGACGGGTTTGTATGCGTTACACATGTCGCGTCCAAAAGTGTCAGGAAGTGCCTTTGGAAAGATGATGATAGCCGGGATTGGAGTCGGTGAGTCGCCTTACTTCGTGTCCCCTTTCTCTCCGTGTGGTGATCTTGTGCGTCTCGATCTACTTCAATATACTGATAGCATGTATGCAGGGTTTCTGGCGGGCAGTGTGGTGAGATGGAACATGACCCCCACAGAAATCCTGGGGACGTTTACCGACCAGTTCCGTGGGGCTCCACCGCAACCTGGGTCATAGTTGAGTCTGCACTATCTCGCGTAGTTTGTTACATACCTTCTGTCCTGCATAATCTAGAACATGTTGACTTTCAACCTAGTTTTCGCATGAAACGGCGGGAAACCTCTAAAGTGGGATATGGCATTGTGGTGTGTAGCTTCCACCCTCGTCGTTTTGGCTCCTTTGTGCGGCTAAATACATCTGGTGTCCCGGCAAATGTGAACTTCTTTTCGACAATCACACTGTGGACCTCCACCTCGAATCAGGGGTTATTTTTCCCATTGAAAATGATAACGTAAGCTCGGATCGTGTCTCGGCAGGGGATAAGCACAAGAGCGATCTCTGACTGAACTTGCCCAGAGCTCCCATCCTTCGAAATATCGATCCCCCTCACTTGGAAAGCACTTCTCAGTCGACCCGGAGACGAACGGAGGGCTTTCGTTCTGTGCCACTCGTTTCCAAAATTACCATACTGGGTATTTTTGGAAAACATGTCTAGAAGCAATCAAGTATTTTCACCATATTCGTACCGCGGTCGCTAACCGAGTGGCAGCCCCTGGAGCTTGGGCCTATAGACATGATTGCTTTCTGAAAGTAGCCTAACAGGGTAATTTCGTTGTGGCTATGAAAAGTTGCTCAAACGCAATCACACTTTCCGATGGTCAACGTGTGGACTTGCCAACATTATAAATTGCCGCGTGGAGGGGATGCTTTGGTTCATCCCCAGCGCCTCTCCTCCACCCAGTGGACGCGATCTATCTCGCCCCCCCTCTGTCCTGTCCATCCTCTCCCCTTCTTCTCAATCTCCCCCCTTGACTGGAACCCAAGTTCAACGCGATGGCGAAAAGACGCTCCCAACATCGCGACCCTCAGGCTGTAATCTCTCAGTTGGCATATGGCGCACGCGTCGCTCATCTATCCCATTCAGATCCGCTTTCCTTGCGACAAATGCGAGAAAACTTTCAGTCGCGACGCCGATTTAAAACGTCACAAGATAATTCATGCGCCGGACAAGGAGAAGTAGTACGTGACTCTTCCAAGGATATATTTTGCGACGCGACGCTGATGGGTCTCAATAGCATGTACCATTGTAACGAACCTGGGTGCAAATTTAAGACACTTCAGAAGTCGAACCTGGTCACCCACAAGAACACGCAGTGAGTTCCATGGATGAAGAAATACACACCTCGCTCACTTGTCTGATAGTACCGGTGCACGCCCGCACAAGTGCCCAGAAGAAGGGTGCTCGTTCGCGAGTGGGGACCCTGGGTGTCTAACGAGACACCGGAGAGAAATCCATGGCTACGTGCCGAAAGGAAGATCTCCTGCTAGCAAGACGTCCGAAACTGAGCGAAAGGCAACGCGCAGAAGGTACCGGTATGCCCCGTACACAGGTTCCTCATCGAACAGCGGTTCAGTGTCCCCGTCTGACCCGAGCCCCGCGTCGTCATCCACTTCGCTCGCCGATGACCATCTAGAAGGTGGCACCAACAAACTCGAGACATACGATGCCACAATTAGCCCACTTACGCTGGCCGACGACTCTGACCTCGTGCCGAATTCCCGACTGGAAAACGCTCCTCTTGGCCCAGAATTATTAAAACCATCAGAGGCGCCTGCGCTAGGGCACCCACAACCGAAATCTGAACATGGGGCTATCGATACCACCTACACAGCTGTTCAGCCCGTCTGTGATATGGCCGTCACCGAGGAAGTGTTCAACAACTTCCTCTCCAAGTTCCCGGATAATTGGGAGTTCACTTCTTCATATCTCCACACGCCCATCACTCCGCACGGCGTCAAAGACATGTCTGCACTCCCGGACCCGCTGAATCCCGTTGAGGATGCATATCTGCCCACGTCCGCAGCCATCCCCGGCGCGCGTATACCAACTGGGGCTTCCCTCTCTCCCAACCAGGTGCAGTACCATGTCAACAATGCCCCATCCGGATACTACGGCCCTACGAACGTGTCATCGAACTCTTATCTCCCTCTGTCCGATCTGTCCACTACTCGGGATATGGCTGTCTCATCTCAGGCAATCTACCCGCAGAATGTCGACCCAAGCTACGTTTACGGCACTTATACGGGAACAACGAGTGCACCTCTGCCTACTTCCTCATCCGTCCCTCGTGCATATTATAATATGCCTACTGGGACTTCCTTCTCTCCCAATGAGGTGCAATTCCCTGTCAACAACACCCCATCCGAATATTACGGCTCTACTAGCGCGTCGTTAGATGCTTACCTCTCTCAGTCCAATCTGTTCACCACCCCGGCCCGAGGTGTGACTGCCAGACCCCGAGCAGTCTATCCACCGAACTTCAACTCAGGCCACGCTTACACCACATACGCGGGAGCGAACGCCTTCCCGATGCAAGGGCTCTATATGAGCTAAATCTCGGTCTCTCGAGCCACACATTTCCTTCTGGCTAGAACGCATCGTATCAATACCCTACGCATGGATTCTTCATCTTGGGACTGCATTTGTATCAGTACTTCGCACGCACGCATCTTTATTTCTATCAACATATAGATCCGTGTATATAGCATCTAAATCGGATCAAATCTTGGGTAGTTCTGCATCGCTGTAGATTGGGCTCCAAAGCCAAGTCCAAAGGAAAGAGCAATGTCATCTCGAGTCACTAGCGGGAAGGTCACGTGTAACGTGCATAATGCCACTGGGGTCAAGCATGCAACTTCAACTCATCCGACTCACAGCAAGTCACCCCGCAGTCTCTTAAACTCCTTCATTCAACATTGTTGCACACCACGACCTTCGAGTTTATATCCAACACATTTGGTTAGAGCCAACTGACGAACACATCTAAAAAAGTTAAAGTCAAACGCCACAAATTGCCGTGCAGGCAGCCCCCAGTAACACACATCGACTCGTTACGTGTTACAGTCCATTCGCTGATCATTGGATGATCCTCCAAGATGATTCATTCCAGCTCGGAAGCGACGTCCAACTCACCCACTCCAATCAGCCCATTTTCAACTTATTCTCGTCTTAGTGAGGCTACATCTGACGGTCAGTTTCATTCCATCTTAATTGCCCCTCTGTGATTGACGCCTTCCTCTCTCCTTAACTACGGCATGTTCACCACCTTCCCACCGATCCATTTTTCATATCCGCGGGCCCACGACACCGACCGCAAACTTATCGCCGCGCCAAATAGAAGCACCCGATCTTGGCGCCTTCAACACCGTTTTCCGCGAACTTCAGCAATTTCAGATCGGTCCACCACGCATTCTTCACACAACATTTCCAACGATCGCGGTCCACGCGGACCAAGATGACCTCGAACACGAACACGAGCTCGATTCGGCATCTCCGCGCTCCGCGCTCTTGTCTGCTCTCCCAACGGACTCGGAGGCGAATGCGGGCTCGACGGTGTGGACCCAGGGCATTATTGCGTCGTATTTCGATCCGTCGGTGGCAAGCACGCTGGCGAGGAGTGCGGTGGACGATCGGTCGCGTGCCGCAGACAGCGCGACAGACGACGACGCGCGTGCACGCCACCTTGACCTGAGCTCGGGCGGGGACGGAGGAGAGGAGGACGCTTTTGGAAGGGACGAATCCGATTCGGAGACAGAGGGCGAGGAAGATCCTATCTCATTCACTGTCGTGGGGTCCGTCGCATCCGACGCATTTGGCCCAGTCGCAGGTGGAGACAACCCCGAACATCCTACCCTGGGTACGATCGACAGCGTCATGGAATTTTTGATGTCGGAGAGGGACAGAGTTCAAGCGGGCAGATTAGCGGAGAGACGGCTGGTGCAACACTACAGTTCGACGTCGGATGGAGGTGTGGGGAGGAGTCAGGATGCGGACGTGAGGCGGTCCAGAAAACGGCGGCGGAAGAAACCGATAAAGACGATTCAAATATTGAAGCGCGAAGTACCGGGAGCACCGGAGACGGTGTCCGAAACGACCGTGAACGCGGAAGATGTGAGCGGCGATGCAGATCGAGATGATGGAGATATAGATGGACCAGAGGCCGAAGGTGATTCGTCCTCGTCGGTCGATGATGTACGTCATCACTACAAGTCGACGCCGTCGACGCCTCCTCGGACGAATCGCGTCCATCTTAGACGCGATGTGCTGAAACACAGCAAGTCGACCCCGACGCTCACAGTCAAGACGATACCCCCTGATCCATATATCTTGAAGCTACGATGTCTCGCGCATAAATTGCGACTCAGGTTTCCGGAGGAATATGAGCGCATCACTACTTTGCTCAGTCAAGACTTTAGTGGCGGAGAATCTGATTTCTCTGATCCTAGAGGACCAGCGCCACGCGCCAGGGATACCCTGATACATGTTTTCGTCGACCAGTTGAGTCATTCTTTTTGGCGTCCCGGTAGTTGGGCATGTTCTGATGGTAATCCGTTTGTACAGTTCGAACATCCTCATTGGACTTCTTACATACCATAAGAAACACCGTTCATTGTCACGTCGCCCGAAACGGCTCTCGCACGCGGCGCTTGCGCTGCTCCTCGAACGAGGTCGACCCATTACGAGACGGTGCTTGGTGGCTTCTTCACCATTATACCAGCCGATGGATTCGGCCATTCAACTGGGTTACGACGTCCGGATATACGAACGTGTACCTGATAATGGGGACGCGCCAGACAGGCGACACCCTCATCCACCCGGCTCTGCCTCGCCGCGTAGCGCCAACTGGCGGAAATCCGATACGAATTCCGTATCTCCTTCTCTATCTCCCCCCATAAAGACGCACGTTCGCGGCCACTCGGCTGGGAACATCTCAACGGATTCGGACCGTGCGACCGGGAGTGGAAATGTGGCGGCGCGAGCGTTCGCTGGACCTTCCGGGACGTCGTCGTTGACGACGCGGATACGTTATAGAGAACAAGGCGTAGACGAACTCCTCCAGCTCAAACTCCACCAGGCGATCGCAGCAACCGACCCTCCTCCTCCCAACGCTACGATCGTACTCGCTACCGGAGACGGCAATGTGGGTCAATTCAACGAGGAAGGGTTTTTGGGTCCGGTTCGACTGGCATTGCAGCGTGGCTGGAAGATTGAATTGTATGCATGGGAAGTAGGGTTGAGTCGGGCATGGAAGAGGGCGTTTTCGGATGGACCGTGGAAGGAGCGGTTCAGGATCATCAAGATGGAGGATTTTGCGGATGATTTATTGGAAGTGGAGCCTGCGGAAGGGGGGTAGGTGTGCTTTGCTTTATGTCTCAGCCCTTTTTTCTCTCTTCTCTTCTGGGTTTGATTGGTTCGTGACTCGAATCCCTACTATGTTGGACAGATCCTGTTTGGCCGATTCCGGCTCGATTTGCTATGTGTTAGTACCTTACATTCTCCTTGCACTTTGTATCGTTACATATCCTCGTTTTGTATCGTCGTACATGCCATGATGAACTTTTTATCTAGTTGACCTTGCAACATTGGTGTCATTCACAGATCTGATCTGATCACACAAGTGGTGGCTCCATTTTCAGTTTTCAGCTATCAAATGGTTCGGTTCTATTGAATTTGTGGGTCCACACGAGGTTGAACGTGTTCTGCTAATTGTACTTCGTCAGCGGCGAATTGTTTCCCTTGCACCTTGGAAGTAACCATCGAGTGACATGCCTCATCTTTTGCTTTCGCCTCTAGGAGACAATGTTATCGGGTCACCTATCATACTCGACGCCAAATTGTCGGATGAAGCGCCGATGCGCGGAGCAGAAACCCGTGCCTGGCATAAAGATTCTTCACACAGACGTCCCGCGGACAGACGTCATGATCATTATCGACTCATTCCTTCCCAAGACGAAAACGTGTTTCTCCCAACGTTCCGAGTGGTCAGTGGAGTCCATAGTGGCCCATGTACCATCCGTGCTCATTGGTCATTTTTGGGCTATCACAGAGGAGAAAAGCATCTGGACGACGATCCAGTCGAATGAAAATCTGAAGTTGGTGGTTAAGTCCGGGCCAGGTGAGCGAGCAGGCAGTGACGAGCGCCTACTCCGTTGTCCTGCTCTTCAAGTTGACATGTTTCCAAGTGACCGTTTCTTGTCTGGGCGACCCGACAGTCTCGTTCAGGAAGTCAAAAAAACACAAGTAAACTTTGCTTTCCGATTAGGAAGGAGCTCGGCTAACGGCCCGGCCACAAGAAGCGTGTGCTCTTGTGTATCGGCGGAACGGCCATCCAGTGTGGTATTTATACCAGGTGCGCGTAGAAGCGATGCCTGACATTGACAACAATTCCTGAACCCTCTCTCACGATCGTGGTAGATGTAGTACTGGTTGGAGGCTACTGACGTACAACTAAGCCCCTTGGCGTTATTCGTTTCCTATCGGAAAAGTCTGCTGACGGGATCCAGCTTCCAGAATATCCGATGGGAACACGCTAGACGACTTCGGATTCGGGGGTACAGAACTCAGACATGGTTCACAGGGTGACAAAGTTATGGCAAAGTTGTCCTGGGTCGAAGGCCATGCCAGCCTCGGTGCCGTGCGGTTGGTTCGGTTCAACCATTTCAATGACAACCATGGATAAATTTTAATTGTCGCGTACGCGCTGGCGATTTTGCCAAACTTCTTCAACATTTGACGGCATGCCAAGAAGACGGTCACAGATAAGAAGGCAGACCGGGTGGGTCGCTGTTGGTGAGTCACGTCACCGTTTCTCTCACCTAACCCATCTAAAGAAAAACACGCGGTGTTGTCTATCGACGGACTCGATCGATTCTTTTACATCTTTGACTATCCTCGTTCCGAACTTCGTACGATCCTTGGAGATGTTGAGGAACTACCTATGGCGCCAATGGATCAAGCTTGAGGCAACTTTTGGACTGTCTCTTTTAGAGCCATGGGAGAAGATTTTGACCGGTGAGTGTGTGTTCCTTCTATGATACTGTGCTACCCACTCGCCCGCTCGTGCGAATCTTCCTAGCTCGGACACGATGTTTGACGCGACATTTCCAGTGTTTATTTTCATATTCTTCTTGCTCTTTTCTCGCATCTGGGCTGCACCGATATCTGTCACGGCAAACCTCATGTGCAAAAGTGCGAGCTATTATTTATGGGGTCTACATGGGAATGACAGTTACTGTGGCATGTTGTTGACGATTCAACATTCAACAAAGGAGCTATAATGCCCCCTTGCATGCACACACTTGTCTCCCCCATCCTGTTCACCTATGCCCATTTGATACCCACTCTGTACTTGTGTTGGTTCTGTTCTATCACTATACAGGGTGAGAATAGCGGGATTTGGGTACAAGTTTGGTGTGCTCTCATCACTATGAGGCACTGGCGACACCAATAAGGGAGCCTTCAATAGGTTTTAGTGTTTCTTCTGTGATTGCTACTTACTGAGCCTCGAGCTAACCAAGTCCATTCTTAATTGCCTCAGCTGCCTTGGCAAATCTCGTGATGATCTTGCTCCCCCACACACCTTGTAATGTGAAGTTCGTTCAATATGTTTGCCCTGTCTGATATTGCTGACTATTCCTCGGAAAACAGCATCGTGGTTTCACCTGTCACTCAAGCCTCGGATGCCGCGTAAACGTGGAAGTCAAAACGTCCTGTCAAGCGTTGACGGGATGAGTAATGGAACTGACTTGTTCTTCAAAACAGGAAGGTGATGTCGAACGGATGTCACTCAAAATTACATCCTTCACACACTCTTTCACCGCCTACCCTCACCTGGTCATCTCGTTGGTGATCGAGTGGCAGTTCAAGAAGTACTACTTACTAAGCTTCACGCTGGCGTGGCCTGTCACTCCACCGCCGTGACTCAATCTACTCTGGACTCTGGACTGGCGCACGGGCTCCGCGGCGCAATCTCGCTTTTTGTGACAGTTGCCTCATCCTTCGTGTTCAAGGCACGCTTTCAAGTTGACATCAGGCGTTGTATCAAGAATGGAAAAGCACTAGGTAGAGACGATAGCGCCAACATTATGCCTCTCACTGGCAGACCTAGAGCATGGGTGCGTGACTACCAGCGAACTTTGTTGCGCTGACAGGGTTTATGTTCTGGACCATCTGAAGGGAAGATGTCGAAGTCGAGTTCGGGGACAAAATTCAAATACAGCATGCGAGCGTACACTTGTCCCGCGAACTAGGTGGAAAGTACAGTAGTTTCGGTTATCCCGGGCCAACTCCAACACCTCGGTGACAAATCTCGGGTAAATTACGAGTCAACGCATAATCCATGGGCTCGCCAGGGATTCTTGCAACTTGTCCGCGGGAAAGTTACAATCGCGTAGCCAAAGCTCTGTCAGCTTGAGACCCGCGGAGTGGTCTCCACAAGTCTCAACCCCATCGCTCGCCTGAAGACTGCGACATATTTCCTGGCATGCCGAGGAGCCAGTCATGGTTAAGAAGGCGCGATGGAGGTCTTGTTCTTGGCGAGTCGTTCACCCCAACCCTCTAGTCCCATAGGGGAGGTCTCTGGACGAATTCGACCACTCCCTGACGCTGACACCTTTTATTTCCCTCGTTTCCGACTTTGTGCTATTCTTGAAATGTTGAGAAACTATCTATGGCGTCAACGGATCAAGTTTGGGGCAACCTTTGGATTCTCTATGATGGAGCCGTGGGAGAAGATCCTGACCAGTAAGTATTCTTTCTGTGCATTACACGTACCCTTCCTCGCTCGTGCAGATTGTCCCCGAACAAGACATCTTACATAAAGGTTTCAGTGCTTATCCTGATCTTCACACTCTCCCTGCTTTTGTTTGCCTCCGGGCTATACCAATACTTACCCAAACACGTTTCCTTTTTACGCCAAAGTGCAAACTCTCATTCGTGGGGTCAAAACTTAGATGACCTGTTAACGCTACAAGTCGTTGACGACATGAATTCGACTTTGGAGTTGGTATGATACCCACGAGTCAGGATGTATGTACTTGTCTTGCCCATCTTATATGTAGCCCATTCGATGCGCATGTTCATTGTTATATTCCCCATTCTATCGCCGTTCTTTCCAACGTTGTTGAACCGTTCATCCACTGTGTTGGGTATCACTCATATATTACTCTTCTCCGTCGCTTTTATTGACCGTTGTTTGTACATCTGTCCGGAGGTTTTTGATTCGACGCGTCCTGTGCCTCATTTTTATTGTTGATCTGGTCCACCCCCTACATCACAACGAATACATATTGCTTACATTTTCTTGCACAAACGTGTGCTCGGAATTCTGTGCGAGTACAGATGGGTGTGCAGACGACATCCTTAGTGACTTTCCTGGTCTTTGTGCGTGTTATTGTTCTACTCTCAATGCTCTAATGTGTGCGAGACATGGGTCCCTTATTTCCTCGCTATTCTTTTATCTCACCCTTCCTTCCTACTCTATATGTCGTATTCATCCACCCTCGCCACTGCAGAGTTAGTCCAAGATGACTTGAATGCTGGTACTCGTCAATCCCCCCTCGCCACGTCCATTTGAGCGCAAACGCTCATCATCTTATTTCGTACATCCCCACTCGTCGACTACCCCGCTGTATCCAATCAAGCGTCAAGACCTGTTTTGCGCCTGCGTTTCATGCTCGCTCAACCACTGATTTTTGCTCGTCTTCTGCCTCCACCATTCGAGCTCTAGAACTCTTCCTTCGCCACTGCCATGTCCTCCCAAGTGCAACCACTCATCATCTTCCCCGTCGTGTCTTCTCAAGCGCGACAGCTCAGCGCTCGCCCTTGCTGTGTCCACTCGAGCGCGGCCGATCATCATTGCCCGCCATCGTGCCATCTCAAGCACAACTGTTCCTCTTTCATCTTTGCCATATCCTGTTGAGCGTCTCCATTCCCTGTTTATTCCTCGTCCCCACCATCTTCTCTCGAACGAGAATGCGAGCACCGCCCCAGGATCCGACGATGATTATGCAGAAATCATGATCACACGACCTTGCTGATGGCACTGCGAGGATAAGGGAGAAAGCAGGAGCAACAGAAGGACGAAGGTGACGGGCCTGGAGATGACATGACGACAGCATCAACGACGACATGAGGACTGGGAAGAGAGGGCGGTGCGCGGATGATGACGGAGGGAATGGGGATGACGCGACGGGACCGACGGCAAGGACAGGGTCGAGGGGTCAAGGTCAATATGGGGACACCGGGATGCAAAGACGACAACGCAGCCTAAGATGAGGAAGTCAGAGAACCGGACGACAACACAACAAGGCAACAACGACATCCTCAACGACCAGGCAGGGGCTAGGAGAAGTGAGCACGACATACACCATGTCATCTACATAGTGTTACATAGCATTTTCCTCACATGTCAGAAGAGATAGTGCTTCTTTCAAGTTAGTGACTTTGCTGAATACATATTCTTCTACAAGTCTGTCTGGTACTTCGGCCTGTTGCAAACGCACAACTCATGACGTTGGCTGCCGAAGCGTTAGCAAGGCATGCCTTGTTAGAATGACAATTATCTACCTTCCGGATCTGGGTAATGCAGTGACGCGTCACGCGTCACAGTTCGTCACTTGCCAAGCTTCCAATTTGAAACTGAGCAAGTAAAAGTTCACTCTTCCAGACCTGTCTTCCTGCAATGCAAATCTTTTCGTGTCCTGGAGAGTTTGGCATAAATCCGAATGCAATCAGCTATGATTCGGATCCACCACTGTCCTGGGCTTTTTCCATGTTTGTCTTGTTGACTGATGATGTAATGCCCGATTGATCAAGGGGTCCCGTCCACCATTACTACGTTGATTGTCACCTCGTATCACCCGGCCTCAGCTACCGTGACGGTAAGATGTCAATTTTTTCGGGGTAATCACTAGTGAGTAATCTCACAAAGAACGATACTCGAGAGTTCGGTGGGGGTTGGAATTGGAGGATTGACTGACTCGACTGGGAAAGTCTAAGGGCGGTTGGTCCTGGCAGTTTATACTTATCGAACAATCGAGTGTGATGCGAACTGACTCCTCCGCCGAGCAGAAAAATTGTTGAAGAACAGATGTCATTCACTGAGCATCAGCCATCTAGCTAAATGGGTTCACCATCCGAAAAAATTCCACGTGACGATTGACTGCTCGGCGCTCGGCGCCCGGCGGCCGATCGTCGTAAAAGCGTGGATGGAGACTGGTAGTCATGGGTCGCATCCCCGGACACCCCGTCTGAATGTTCTTCATTGCTTCATCCCTCCAGTTTTCCTTTGCCACCAAGCATGACGGCCAGGGCCATGTTTCTCGTGGCGCCTCCATAATCCACTCCACATCTATCGCCAAATTAACAAACGGGATCCACTCAGCTGCCGTCTAGGAAACTCCACTAAACGTCGGGAACTTAAGGGAAAGCAATACGGTGCATTGCGATGCACGCCAATGTCGACCCTTTTCTTGAATGAACTCATCACCTGGCATCGGCTTCAGCACCGTTGAAGTGATGTGCGACCTGGTCGGTAAACACGAGGTGATATGCTCTGACAAGCCACGCCTTGGCTGGAGAACCGTACGTCTGTGCATCTCCCTCTTCTCATCACGTGGCTGCCTTTTCTTTATGCGGTGATGAGGCGCACAGATCGCTGGGCCATGGTTCAGATCCACCGCTGTCTGTGGATCCCCTTGCTCCTTTGGGTGGTTTCTGTACGCCAACTTAATCACAGTTCTGTCCTTCTTCTTATCCCCAGGAGGCAAGACACCAACTTCGGTTGTCCCCGCATGTCAATTTATTCCGGCCAATCGCTGGGATTTTGAGACAGCCAAGAAAGCTCGCGACGCACAGAGCACGACCTCGAACCTTGAATTCCATACGTGATGAAATGGTATGGCGACGCGCTTCCTCAACGATCGATCGATCATTGCTGGAGTCGCCCGTCGATACTCACGAATATTTGGAAAGGACCCGAGTGTCCGTTTCGCACTACAATCAAATTTACCGGTTCCGTTTGAATTATTACGAAGCATACTGACTGACTCTCTGGACTACCAGAGGAGCGTCAGGCGTCGACTCGAAATGGACGGCAATCCATTTGACTGCAAAAGAAGGTGATAAATGACGGACTCAGATTGGCCCAGGCAACCACTAGCACGTGCAGGCAGATATCTCGTTGGCCCATTCTTGGCATGTTTTGGCACCCTGACCCGGATCAGGTATCGCGATAAGTATGGAAGGGCATCAGAAAGTGTTACGAACGACGTCTCACGTTGACAGACCGGGCGTACAACCGCGCAATTGAGCCTTGCGACTACTTCGCCTTCCATTTGAAACTTTTGAAAGGTATGTTGATAAGATTCGCGACTTGACATGTCTGACGGGATTATACAGCACCTAGGATTTCCTGGCTTCGGAGGAGAAGTAAACTGTGGAAAAGCTGCACTGCAAACTACCACAACCCTGGTCCATCCCGGGCCTGCCAAGCTTTGGGAACGAGTTGGTTCAACTGACCGGCCTCGCGCAGCGGGCTCACCCTTTTATGACGGTTGTGGGCGACTCGGAGTTTCATCTGTAGCAACGCGTGGCGTTCGTTCAAGTCCAAACTTGTTCGAGACGGGGAAACACAATAGCGTACCTGTCACGTCGCGTGGA
>JBBPMO010000645.1:0-19510 GCA_038090315.1 Xanthoconium stramineum | reverse complement strand
GCATTGGTTAGACAAAATGGCATGCCAACCATCCATAGGAGCCAGAACATGTAGAAAGTCTTCCATTGTCACCTTTGGTTATGCATGCCAGAGGTTGATCTTGTTGGTATAGCTCTTCACATGCCTCAAAGCATCTAGGAGGTTGGAAATTCTGGGGAGTGAATAACAATCTTTTTTGTGATCTTGTTGCATCCTCTGAAGTTAATGCAAAGATGGAGGGCATCATCCTTTTTGTAAACAAAAAGGACCAGAGCAATGTGATGGAGGAGGGATGGAAGGAACAGTTGGTAAGGTGCTCATCAAGGAATGTCCAAAGAGACTCAAGTTTAGAGGTGGAAGCTTTACTTTGAAGACATTGGCAAAGTGATGGTATTCTGGAGTAACTCCAGAGAGATTGATTTGTTTGGAGTTGGTGGAAGTGGAATCAATATTGATTTTCTTAGGTTAGAGCTGCAAGCCAAACTAAGTAGAATCCTCCCTCATGGCATTGACAGGCTAGTGTGAATGTAGGAGCACTGATGATCATTATGTGGTCTGGCTTGTGGCCAAAGAAATGCAGTTGTGTATGGTATAGAATCATCCAGAGAAGGTAAGTCTGGAGGTTGCAAAGGAAAGCTTGAAGTTGCTGGCAATGCTAGTCTGTTCAAATCAACAGAATGATATTCTCAAGACACAGTCAGTCAACAGATTGTGTAGGGTGAAAGTCTCAAGGATGAGTTCAAGGCTAACAAGGTCAAGGATCTCAACAGTAAGTTGTGGACACAAATAGAACACTGTAATTGCATAGAATAAGAGTAAAGATAGTGCATGCTGTGGTGGTATCTGAAGTACTACAGATCACTTGCCATAAAAGGCTATAAAACTATATAGAATTTGAGGAAGGAATTAGGAAAATATATACAACATGAGAAAGTATGCAGTCCATGAGATAAGATGAGACAAGATATCAAAGGTGGTAGAAGGAACAAAAATGTGAACCAAGTGCAAGGAGATATCTATTAGTCTCTTCATGAGAAGGAGCAAAAATGAAATAAGGATGATAGGTGATAGATGAAGGAAAAAGGTATGGCATAGGAAATGAATTGTAACATTTGAATCTTGACAGAAAGTGTATGGACTATAGCCACATCCTCATCCAGATACAATTCCAGCTCTTCCAGGGACTCTAGCAAGTCCAAAGGGAAGTCTGTTGACACTCTCTGCCTCCAAACTGTCAGATACCTCTCCAAAGTTGGGCAAAAACAGCATGTTGACTGTTCAAAAGCAAAAGTGCTGATTTGATGACAAATTCTGTATTCTGTGGGAACATTGGGAATATATGATAAAAGATTGCCTAAAGGAGTCCTAGGACTTCATGGGCATGCAAAGGTTGTGCTACCACAACCAAAAAACTCTGGACACTAAATCAGAGGTCTTTTTTGAGACAAAAAATAAGTCCATGACCTTTGCAATTCTGCACAAATTGGAGGTTGCATTGAGCATGCATCCAAGAAAATTCATTTCAATGCATTCAACTTTCTCAGACCCTCTTTCACTTATACCTATAGATTATGACATTTCATCCTTCTCTGTGCTTGTAGACTCTGGCTCCTTCCATTATTTCATAAATACAATATTTGTTAATAAAAACTCCCTTCCACATTACTCTGTACCTCCACTCCAACTGTGACTCTTCAACAGAACAACCAATTCCACAATCACTCAAGACACCAAACTCTCTATTCTCTTTCCAACCAATGATATCACTCCAACATGTTATGTCACCTTGCTATATAGAATGTTTTCTTCTTCTAGAACATGATATGACAGTATCCCCCCTTTAGGCCTGAATCCTTGAAGACCAAAGCATGGTCCAAGCAAGGAAGCCAAAGCAGAGAACAATGTGGAGTTGGAAGTCTGAGTTTGAAAAATAACCAGGGTTGTATAAAGTCCATGGTGTTCTATTTGCTCTTCTTTCCCAGCAACCACCATCATGTCTGACTTCACTGATATTCAAAACTGGTCCAATGATTGCCTTATCAACAATAACAACAATCCTGATGCTCTATTCAAGGCAAAGAACATCAAGAAGAGATGACACCATTTAGCACACATGGAGAAGAAGGTGGCAAAAGCAAAAGAGTGCCAGAAGGTGGCAAAGGTGCATTGCAAGGCAGAGGAGGAGGCTGTGGTGGTGTGTCTGAGGGTCAAGGAGGAGACAAAATGTAAGGCTGCAGAGGAGGCAGTCAAAAAGAGGGTAAGTGTTTGACATTTCCTAAAAAGTGGTGCTGTTATGCGAGTCAACAGACTTATGTTGAGGTCAAGGTACTTACTCTGAGGGAGGTACTCACGAAAAGACACTGCATCCTCAAAGCAAGGCAAGGGTTGGAACAAGAGACAAGGGGACTAGGTCACAACTTAGACAAGTTGCAGATTTGTAAGACTGATGCTGTGATTGTGTAGAACAAGAATGGAGAAAGGAAATACAGACTAGGCAGGTATTTAAGTACTACTGATTACCTAAGAAGAAAGTCATAGAACTTTATGGAAGATTGGGGACACATGACTATCATGAGAGAGATAATCAATGGAGGAGATAGTTCTGTAATGAAATGGGATACTAGAGCGGTAAGAGTAAGGGATTGGAAAAGCACGAAAAGGCAAGTAAGTAATAGTCATTCTCCTCATGTAGAGGAGCGAAGTGAAAGTAAGGGCGGTGTACTACAATGACAAGGAAGAAAACATGAGAAAGGAAGAAAATTGTAACAGGTGCTAACATCTGGTAGGCCAAGGAAGTCCAGGTGGAACAGGGTGCTGGAACAAGCAAGAATAAGGGAAGAGTAAATTACAGACCCTAGATCCTTGGTGCTGGAGATGCAAGAATAAGGACTTAGTGTGCAAGATTTTGTTGCAAGGAATGCAAGGGTGTGAAGGGGTGCTGTAAGAGACCAGGGGAGAAGAAGGCACCAAAGTGGAAGCAGAGGATGATGGAGAAGCAGGACCAACCAAGGAAGAAGTAAAGGTTGGAGGACATGTCAGAGTTCAGCTTGGTCCAGCCACAGGGAATGCCAGATTGGGTAAAGATGTTCAAAGGGATTATGAATGCCATCAAGTCATTGGAGGTGGCAGTGAAGGTGCAAAACCGAGCTAATTCAACTCAAGGTGGAGGAGGTGTATAGAGAGGAGATGCCAGAGGGTTTGGAGGGACTTCTGGATGTGGGAATGGAAGCAGTGATGGGTTTGGTGGATGAGTGGATGGAAGTGGTGAAGGGTAGCAGTAAAAGTGGTTCACAGGAGGATGACAATGAGGAGGAGGGGAAGGAAAGGGATCAGATGCAGAAGGTAGTGAAGTGTAGTGCCCCTAGCCATCCTCCTGTAAATAGTAACAAAATTGATTGTATTCTTGGTTGTTTTATGGTCCAGTGTGAGGTCCAGGTTTATCTGGATAATGGACATGAAAGTCAGTGATGAGTTCTAAGGTGTGATCAAGCTCAATGGCCAACAACCAAGAAGTTTCGTTATCAGTGCCTTTGTATCCCAACCAGCACACCAAGTAGAGTAACTTGCAGTTGCATCTTCTTTGATTGACTTTTGAGTCAAGGATCTTGAAGATTTCATACTCTGATTCTCCATCAACTTCAATTGGAGAAGGCAGAGGTTGTACATGATTGGGGATTGTGTTGGGAATAGATGGTGCTAACTATGATATATGAAAGAGTGGATGCACAGACTTTATTTTTGGAAGTTAAAGGGTGAAGGAAACAATTCCAGCTTGAGCAATGATTCCATATGGCTCTAAGTTCTTTTCAAACAGTTTCTTGGAGGGTCTAGTTGACCTGAAATATTTTGCTTTGACAAATACTTAATCACCAACTTTAAAATCTGGTGCCAGAGTTTGTCTGGCATTGGCAGGTTCTTGGTATCATTCTTGCATGTGTGCCATTTCTTCCTGGAGGAACTGGTGGAGGAAGTCAAGGTTGATGGAATACTCTCAAGTTTATTTGAAGGTAAGTACAGAGATGTTCAGATGGTAGTCTTTATTGGTAAAGAAGGGGGAGACACCAGTGGTAGCATTCAGAGCATTGTTATACAAGAACTCTGCTAATGGCAGGAGCTCAGACCAGTTGTCTTGTTGATAGTTACAATCAATCTGAAGGTACTGCCCCAGCATCTGGTTCATTTGTTTTGTTTGGCCATCACCTTCTGGGTGGTATCTGGAGGTAAAATGAAGGTGGATGTTGAAGCTTTTCCTAGTGAGCAGAAAAAGTGGGAGATGAATTTTGAACCTCAATTGGAGGTAATGTGAGAGGGAACTGCATGCTTGGAAAAGACATAGAGGAGAAAGAGTTTTGCTAACTCTGAAGATGTCATCTTGTAGTCAGCTGGAATTGATATGCACTTTTTTGATAAATGATCCACAACTACAAGGATTGCAGTGTATTCAAAGGAGTTGGGGAGTTGCTCAATGAAATCCATAGAGATAGAGCCCCATGGCTTCTCCAGGTTTGGAAGTTGTTTGAGTAGACCAAAAGACTGTGCACAAGTGGTACAAGAGGAGACATATTCTTTGATGAATGTCTTAATTCCTGGCCAAGTGTATTTGTGGTGAATGAGTCCTAAGGTCTGGTTTTGTCTGGAGTGTCCAGAAAGCAGAGGGTCATGCTTATACTGGAGGATGCAAAGTTGAAGATCATTAGCATCTGGGACATAGATGTGATTATCCAAACATAGAAATCCATCTAAGTTGATGGACTAGTAAGAGTCAGAGGGTTCAGATGTGGACAGGTGTATGGAAGCCAATGGGTTGGAGGGAAGTGTGGATTCTTAAGATGTCATTGTGGAGTTGCTCAGCATTGTACATGATGCTCACTCGGAGGACCAGAGCAGTGAGGTATGTAGCTCTTAGAGATGACATGAATTGCTCCTGGGTAAAAATGGATCAGAAGTTATGTGGGTTGATGTGAGTGTAGTCCCTATCCTCCTCTTTGGGGTAGATGCCCCAGCATCTAGTCAGGGTGTCCAGTTTTGCACCAAGTCATCTGGATCTGAACCAGATGATAAGATTAGCATTTGAAAGTCCAGTTAAGTTTGGTTTCTTTCCTTTTTTTGGAAAAGACTGAACTTAGACTGTCTTTTTTGAATGGATGTGCACCCAGAGACAAGACTGAACCATCAAAGATGGTCCTCAATCTTTTGGTCAGTTAGACTTGGTTTTTCCTAGAAAACTAACAATCCTTTATAGTACTGTTTTGCAGCACTCAATGACACTATGGTGTGCCACAGCCACACCACAAGTCCACTCATTAACTCACCCTTGCCTTCCCTCTCACTTCCTCATCAACAACAACATGATGGCAACACTGACATACCCTCAATGACAATCCACCCTCACCCTCTTCATTCCCTACTCAATGACAACAACAGGTTCTTAATGCTCTCGCCCCCTGCCCTCCTACTCATAGACAATGATGCAATTGAGCAGTTGCCTTCTCACTCCCTCATTGACAACAACATGATGACAGTGACAACATGTCCTCAACATGACAATGTGATGACAATGTGATGACAATGCCTTGCAAATCTCTTGTCCTCACCCATCCAGACCTCTTCCTCCCTTTCTCACATGTGACAACAATAACACAACAACAATGACAGCACCTCGCCCTCACCCTCCTCTTTCACATGTGGCAACAACAACAAGGACAACAACCAACAACAACATGCCCCTCTCTCCCTCTCTCCCTTCCTCTCCCTCATCCTCTCCCACCTTGCAACAATGACATGGTGATGATGAACAATGTGACAACAACATTGACACAATGACAACAACAACATGCCTCCACCATCTCCCTTCTTCTCCCTTGTCCCAATGACAACAACGATGACAACACCTACACCTTGTCCTCATATACCTCAGGCAATGACTGGTGATGTGCCCCAACAACTGGATAATGACAATGATGTGCCCTCACTATCTCCCACTGTCTTCCACTGTCTCCCTCCATTCATCTTTGACATCCTGACAACAATGATGCCACTGCTGCCCAGACTTCATCCTCCCACCTCAGGCAACCACTGGTGATGTGCCCCAACAATGCAACAATGATGACACACCCTTGCTGTCCCTATCTCCTTCTCTCTGTCTCCCTTGTCCAGAGACAACAATGATATCCACACCTCATCCTCACACCTCAAATGACAACTGGTGATGCACTTGACAACACAATGATAATAATGCACCCTTGCTGTTCTGATGACAACAACAACACCCCCACTTCATCCTCACACCTTAGGCAATGGCTGGCAATGTGCCCCAATGATGACAATGCCCCTGCCATCCCATCCCCACCCTGAGAGCTACAGAAGTGACAGTACAATGCACACCATTGTGTGCATTGTGCTGTTGCTTGTGTAGCCCTCACCTTGGCCCTTCCTCCCTGCTCATACCCCACAGATATACCCATCATGGGGGACAATGATGGACAATGATGGACAATGATGAGAACTTGCTCCCACCCTCTTGCTCACAACAGATGACAATGACAGCTCACCCTCACCCTTACAATGGACAATAATAGACAATGACAACTTATCCTTGTCCTTATTCTCACAATGGACATGATGATAATATGTCCTTGATGATTGATGGTGACAACAATGACAACTCACCCTCACCCTCACTCATTAGACACATTGTCATAGTAGTAGTGTAATAAAAATATTATAATTGTATGGGTAAACAGTTTGACAAAAGACAGTCTTAACAGTCTTTTGTTGGTCTTTTTGTCTGATGAAAAAAAGAGACCAAGACAAAGACCAACAAAGACTGATGTTTAGTCTTTGTCAGTTTCTGTCACAGTCCAGTTAAGTCCCAGTCTTTTTCAGTTTTAGGACTGGACTTTCAAATGCTAGATGAGATTGAATTGGCAGAGGAATTCCAACCAGCAGGCTTGCTGGTGGGTCAGAATGTTGGTAGCTGTAAAATGCTCTCAGTTCTTGTGGTCAGTGACAACATCAATTTAGCCTTCAAGGTAGTGTCACCATGCTTGGAAACTCTTATGTATAGCAAGGAGTTCCTTGTCATGGATATCATAGTTAAGTTCTGGAGCTGTCATTGTCTGAAAAAGAACACAATCAGCTGGAGTTCTTCACCTGGGCAGCAGATGGAAAGAATTTTGGCAATGGCATAGTCAGAAGCATCAGTCTCAATCAGAAGTGGAGCATCCAGAATATAGTGGGTAAGAATTGGAGCAGAGGTAAAGGTGTCCTTTAGATACTGGAAGGCAGAGTGACAATTGTCAGAGAAGTTCCAAGGAGTGTCCTTGTGGGTGAGGTGAGTTAAAGAAATGGTGATTTCTAAGTAGTTAAAATGAAATGGTGGTAGAAGTTGGCAAAATCAAGGAAGGATTGTATATCCTTGACCTTCTAAGGCTTGGGCCAATCTTGGATGGCTTGCACTTTCACTTTGAACATGCTAAGTCCAGAGGGTGAGAGGCAGTATCCAAGATACTTGGTTGAATCTGTATGGAATTCACATTTCTCAGGTTTGGCAAAGAGTCTGTGTTTGCAGAGGCATCAGAGCACCTCTTGGACATGCTCCCTGTGGAAAGCCTTATCATCAGAGTAAATGAGAATATCTTCCAAGTAGACTATGACACAAACATCTAGTAGATTGGCAAGGACAGTGTTGATTAACTGCTGGAATGCAGCAGGGGTATTGGTTAGACCAAATGGAATGACTAGCCATTTATAAGATCTGTAGCATATGGGGAAGGAAGTCTTCCATTCATCACCTCCAGTGATGCAGACCAAATGTTATGCATGTTGGAGGTCAATCTTGGTGTAGATCTTGGCATGGCTTGGAGCATCTTGGAGGTTGGAGATATGCAAAAGTGGATAGCAGTCTTTCTTCATGATCTTGTTGGGTTCTCTGAAGTCAACACAGAGGTGGAGGGTACCATCTTTTTTGCAGATGAAAAGGACCAGAGCAGCATGAATGGAGGAAGAGGGGCAGATTAAACTATTGACTAGGTGTTCATCAAGGAATGCACAGAGGGATTCAAGCTCAGAGGTGGAAAGAAAGTAGGTACAACCCAATGGGGGAGAGATTCCTTCTAGATGCATTGAAGTAAGTGTGGAAAGAAAGAAAAAAAAGCTAATTTCCAAAGGGGTCAAAAGCATAGTTATATTTAAAGAAGGTTTCTAATGGTATGGGACTATATAGGGAGTAATGATATGGAATTTTTTGTTGTCTGTGAGGAGACAGAACTCCTGATTATGAAATTGATGAAATAGTTGGCCTGGACTGCATTGTTGGCCTTTCCAGAAATGATTTGTTAAACAATAGTATATTTGCTAATAGGAGAAAGTTTAGTAGGATGGCCACCATAATGGTTTTTTCTCTCCATTTTGATTTCTTAAAGATCCCTAACCATAGTAGACTTCCTAATGCCAATTTGGGATGCAATTTCTCTATAGCAAAAATCAAAAAAAGCAAAAGAAATGATATTTTCTCTTTAAGCAGTAAGGTGATGTTTTATGATGGCAATGAGGGAATTTACCTGTAATGATAAGATTTATATATGCTGTATCACAACTGGTTACATAAGGGTGACATAATATAGCCCTTACCTAAGATATGTAATCATATTACAGCATCCTAGGGACTGATATATGTAATGCAATTTCAAAGTCAAACAACTGTTTCAATAAGTCATCATTTTGATATGGCTGCCATTTCACCAAATGTTATCCAAATCCTTCAAACCTTGAACCCATAGAGAGCCAAGAGTGGGTACTTTATTTCGTACACTTATAGATAGGGTGAGGATTAGGAGTTATTGGAGACCATTGTGTTTAGTGAAAAACATGCAAACATTGGGACAGTTTTTTGAGCCACTGTAGGTGCCATCACTATGGTGACCAAAATGGTGATTGCACTCCACATACCTGCATTTGTCTAGCCTTCAAGTTTGCCCAATCAATGCTGTCAAAAATGCAGTGATTGTGCTGCAACTTTTAAAACTACTTGGGATGTTCTATTGGGAAGCATAGAGCTCTTTAACAAGATTGTGGGTGATGTCATGCAGGTAGTTCATCTTCACTGCTTCTATCATTCATGCTTTCAACATGATGCATATTCACCTGTATGCATTCCTAGCCTGATCTGTTATATCAGCTGCAATCAAGGTCCTTCCATAGTTTGATGCATATACTGTGGCTGACCACTAATAGCATTTCATCCAGTTGTCTGTTGGCCAGAAAATCTGTGATGACACAGTCAATCAGTAGCATGCACAATGAGTGAGGTCTTTGCATTCATTGAAGATGCAGAGCCATTGAAGAGAGTCAAGACAAACTTGAAAATCATCAGGCTTCTGACCCAGCAAGTGACAGAGTGTGGGTACTTCATCAATGAGTATGTCAAGCAAAAGCACATTTGTCAGTTGCTGCTCATATCCATATCTGGAGATTCAGGCAGCAAAGTACATGGTCTCTGACAAGGACATGAGAAGAAGCTGCAAGGCCTGAAGAAAGTGTTCTTGGAGGGAGTTATAGTGCACACTGGAATCACTACCATTCAAATGATGAATGTGGTCAAGCACATCAGTAGGTCTAACTTCTCTACACTCAATCAGATGCTCACACAGCAGGAACACAAGCCATTGACTTGAGTGAAATGCTGTATGCTTTCAGGGCTAGATATGTGGAGGAAAAGGGCTGCTTTCCAGGAATGTGCAAGTCCCTGTTGGCAGAAATTTGCAACATTCTCAACAATCCAAATAGTGGTGCCCTGTGGGTATCCCTTCTAACTAGAGTTACAGAATCAGGAAAGTCTGCTGTAGCTTACTTGATCACTTGGCTATATGATAGGCAAAAGTGGCTTGGCTCATACTGTATTGCTAGTAGTAATGTTGCTAGCTAGAACCTGCAAAACCTTTTCAGTACTATTATGTGCAATCTCTCCAACCACAATTCACAGTACAAGTCCATGCTTCTAGAGGTCATTAAAGACAATTGAGCACTCTGCACATCAACATCAGCATTTGAGCAACTGAAGAAGCTCATCATCAATCCCAGCCAATGTCTCAGCACTATTGGACCCATTGTCACCATTGTTGATGCCCTCAATGAGAGTAGTGACATCCTGGACCCCATCATCACTCTGGTTATTAGTTACAGTGCTGAACATGACATGCACTCATATGACAATCATGTTTACAATACATGCCCTTTCCTTGTCCATGCTCATTCCTCTCTCAATGCTGTGCTTGCCTGCTCATGCTTCACTCTCATCCCTCCACCATATCCATATCCCTCAGTAACCAGTCTGAGTGCCAGAGTGAAGAGTCTGACAGGCTTGACATGACTAAGGGTGGCTTAGAAGACACTCTCACCCTTTGTCCAGAACAAATTGACATGGGTTTCTCCATGGAAGGCAAGGATCAAGCACCTTCATCTTTTGAATGAATACCACAATGGGTCCAATGTCTGTTTCTCTATTGGTGTCCTTATCAAGCCAACCTGTGATAAGTGCTCAGTTCTACACAATGATGGAATTTTAATTCACATTGTACCTCTTGTATCATCTCCACAGGCACCCACCCTTGATATGCCCCCTGAGAGAAACCTGCATCACAGTTGTCAGCTGTGAAAATTGTGATGAAGGACTGAAACTACCAGACAGGTATATCTGATCCCCTTCATGATACTCTCTTGCTAACCAGCCATATGTATCTTTGACAATTTCCTCCATATTCCTACCACCAAATACTTCATTCCATTAAAAAGGAGATAGCTGTGCAGGATACAAACCATGCAATGGCCATGTCAAATTTGTCAGAGGCAGCTCTTTCCATACTATTGAAGATATGATTTTGGGTAAGTGCCAATCCTGCCAGAATAATACATGAACTGTTTTGGGTTCTTCATTTCCAGATTGATTTTGGTGAATAGTTTTACCATGTTGGTATTCTGCCCATAGCTGTTGGTGAAAGAACATCACAGGGACATCAAGTGATTACATGCTGACCAAATTGATTAGAAGTACCCACTGATGCATACAATAAGGTTCCACCCATGACCCTGTTGTAGAGTTACTGACTGTATCTAGATGGATTTTGAAAAGATGGCCCATTCATTGATGTATGTGTGTGAGGCAATGTACTTGGGTTCTCCATGGTGAGGGATGGTGAGGTGCAGTGGAAGCACAAGGGTATTTGACTTCCACTGCCATGAAGGGCAGCTGGCAAAGTTTTGACAAAATAGTCCAGGAAATGAGAACAGACTCTGTTGACACCACCAAGCCACATGTTGGTCTCAATGTTAGGAAACCATCCTGCCACCACATGGGTACCTTGCAAAACAAGTTGAATTTGGACACCAAACTAATAAAAAATACATGCACCAGCCAGTCAGAAAAGAATAAGACAACTGGTGCCATCTGTGAGCAACTGGTTTGACTCACAGTTTTTAAAGCATATAAGGGGGTTCATGGTGAAAAGCTTCATTAATGTTTTGGATGCAGAGTGGAACCAAACAGAGGTGAGACTCTCAGGCTCCAGATTCAGAGCAGTGTGGCAGTAAGATCAATGTATTTGTCAGTCCACTGTTTTTCTTCCTTGGTGATGAGACAGTCTTGGAAGAGGTGTAGTGCTTCATGAGCCCAGATGTGCACCAACCTCTCCATGAATGGAATCTCCTCATAAACACCCCACACCCATCTTGTGAGTTTGCAGGGACTGTAGACATAGTGAGTTTGAATATCTGATGTGAAGCATTTCTGCAAAGCCAGGTAGAAGGAGACCATGGCATCCAAACAGGAGTATCACAATGTCATGCTTGTATAATTATCAATGACATTTTCAGACATATGTACATACATCACTGTTCCAGCTCTGCTGGTAATACACACAATTTTGAACATTTATGGTCTCAAAAATACAGCCACCTATGCAAATCACATATCTCTCAATCAGAAAGATCCTACCACATTACTCTTCCTGATGAATCTCCAACCCACAGTGTCTCTTTGAATGGGACAAGGCACATATTGATTGCTTGCATGTAGGATGAAAGGATAGTCTCAGAAAGGAAACAAAGACTGGAAATCTGTGGGCATAGCTGTTAAAAACAAGAGGACTGAAAAGTGCACAACACTTACCTTTTAGTGCTCCAGCTTCACTTCATGACTTGTTGAGTATGTTGTATTGCAAGAATAAAGTTGGTTTTGCCACCCACACTGAAATCAAGAAGTGTGTCCAACAGCTGATTAGACAGTAACTCAGATTCAAGCAGTTGCTGGTGTATTGAGAAGTGGCCATTGATTGCTTCCACTCATTGAACCAGAACTATTCAGATAGACATAGCAGGTCATTTAACTCTTCATGAGACTGAGAGAAACTGACAGGTTGGCCATGAAGATTCTGTGAAATTTAGGTTTAGTCAATTTCTTGGGCTACATGCATACAGGTAGATAAGCTCATACATGGAAAGCTTTTTGTAACATGACCAGATTCCTGCAGGAGAACTGACAACCATTATTCAAGATGTAACCCAGCCCTGGTGTAGAAGCAGTATTGAGATTTAATAGAGCATAAACAAAGGGAAGGGCACAGTAAGATGGGATGGCTGCACCTCTTGCAGCAGCCATATGTTCAGGACCTATTGGGCATCTCTGTCAGACAATCCTGTGGTGGTAGGACAACCTCATACCTCCACACATAGCTTTACTGAGCATGTATATTGACCATTGATCATCACAGTGAGCAAATCAAGACAGAAATGTACCATTTCCCAAAGTTGGCCAGTCCTTCTAACCTCATACCTCCACACTTAGCATCACTGACCATGTGTATCAACCATCGATCATCACAGTGAGCAAATCAAAACAGAAACATACCATTTTCCAAAGTTGGCCTGTCCTTCTCTCAAATATGAATCCTTGAAACTTGTCCAGGAACAAATCAGTCAGATCACCAACCAACACGGTTACATCCAAGGGTTGCTCACCACTCCATTTCCAGAAGAGAGTGTGGGTAAGCAAGTTCTTGAGCCAATCAGGATCAGGCCATATGCTCCTTGTCAAATGCTCCAGATTCTCATTGCTGGCACATACTGCCTTACCCACACAACAGCCCCATCACTGAACAAATGAGGTTGTGTGTCATCAGCACCCCTTTATTGTTGGTGGAGAACTTGCACCCTTCAATTTCTAGCAGTGCATCATCTATGCCATTCATGGTACAGCAGGTATGTGATGCAGACCCATGCTGTGTCTCATGTTCTTGTTGAGGATAACCTTCAAGAGCCATTAGAACAAGCCAAAACCAGAGAACTCCACTAGTAAATTACTAAGGGACAACATACAAAAGTAACTGCAATTTTCACATTTAAAAACTGTGAGGCAATGAAGCATGCAAGAATGTTGTGGCCATACTTTGCTTTGCAGGAATGGACCACTTTCTTGTCCAGGCTGTGGTTATGAGGTCCCTTTTTGTAGTGCCAGGCAGAATCAGTTTAACACATTTCAAGCACTTCACAACTAGCACCTAGGGTCAGCATCAGGATGGTAGAAAGCACATTAGAATACTGAGAATACTGATAGAGAAGTTAATGCTAGAACAAGCATTAGATACCAGACTACATACCTTGGTGTATTGGAATATTTCATTCCTACCTATGAATATCATCTCAATAAAATGCAGCACCATTTCAATTTCATATATATCAGGGGAAATGCAAGTGGTGGTACATGAGTGTTCTTGTCTGTAATTTACCAATTAGGGACCATGTTACCATAACTTGAACATCATATGCACCTGCAGAGATGTATTGTGCTTGAGTCAAGACCATGCATATAGCCTTGGTCTGCACACAAGTGTTTACACAACTGACATTGAATCAAACAGTAGTAAGCATCACATTTATGCAGGGCATGATCAATGTTGCTTCAAATGTGCATAAGCAAACAATATCATCATGAGAAAAGGAGTCACACATCCCTGGACAGGAATATCTACTCCCATCCACCAATGAAATGTTGAACAGATTGCATGGCTACTGTTACAATTTCTTTCCTTTCCCATGTATTCTTCCTAGTCTCCATAGTATGATTCCTTACTTCTGCTTTGCTCCTTCACATGAGGAGACCGACCACTATTTACTTATCTTCCCAT
This sequence comes from Xanthoconium stramineum, assembly GCA_038090315.1. Taxonomy (NCBI): domain Eukaryota; kingdom Fungi; phylum Basidiomycota; class Agaricomycetes; order Boletales; family Boletaceae; genus Xanthoconium; species Xanthoconium stramineum. The sequence continues at coordinate 5,354 of JBBPMO010000645.1, read as the reverse complement.
CATACTCCTCCCCCTTGATCATTTTTCTCTAGTTTCTTATCTTATCACAGGACTGTCTCTCCTCTTGATTATCTCTCTCATGATAGTCACATTTCCCCAATATTCCACCAAGTTCTACAACCTTCTACTTAGGTAATCCATAGTACTTAAATACCTGCTCAGCCTGTATTCCTTTTCTTATTCTTGTTCTACGCAATCACAGCATCAGTCTTACAAATCTGCAACTCATCTAAGTTGTGACCTAGTCCCCTTGTCTCTTGTTCCAACCTCTGCCTTACTTCAAGGATGCAGTGTCTCTTCATGAGTACCTCCCTCAGAGTAAGTATCTTGACCTTGACATAAGTCTGTCAACTCATGTAACAGAAAAACAAGAATCTCTTTCTGTCCCTCCTGTTCAGGAGCAGGACCATCCCAGCCAATCCAAGATTTTTCCCCATTGCCCCAAGAAAGTTTTCCATGCTCCTGATGACTTGGAAGATACCAGAATACTCCAGAACTGCTTGGACTTTGCAGTCACCTCTTGAACACAGTCACCCACTAGACCCAGTACCCCAATAGACCCCTCCTCATCATTGAAAAGAGTTTTAGGATGTCAATACACAGTCAACCCTGCATCACTACCATCACCACCCAAGTGTAGTACCCCATTACCACCCTCTGGTTCTCAGCCCAGTATCCCAGTAACCAACCCACTACCACCCATCACCCCCCTGATAACCACAGCACCCCCTATCTTACCAACAAACACCTCGTTAATCATCATACCTCCACCCACAGTCCCACCACCACAACCCCCTGCCAATCCACCCCCACCACCAGTGAACCCCATGTCCACTACCACTGGCACCACCATAGTCAAAGATGCCTGCCCTGACCTATTCTTGGGAGAAACCAAGGATGCAATCTGATGGGTAAATGCCATGGAAGCATACTTTTGAATCAACCCCTCCATCTATGCCACAGACGATGCCAAGTCAGTAACCCTGCTCAATAGAATGGCCAAGGGACGAGGAAAATACTTTGCAGATACCTGGTTGCACATCCTTGCTGATGCAAACATCAAAGCAGCAAACAAAGACTTCAACTGTGTAAAGAAAGCATTCGCCAACATGTTCTATTCATACCATGCAGATGAGATGGCCAGAGATGAACTTAACGCCCTGAAACAAGTTGCTACTCAAAAGGACGATGGTTTCCAGACATATCTCTCCAAATTCCAATATCTGGTGGCTCAATTCCAAGCAGGTGACACTTCAGCAATACAAAGATACTTCACTGAGGGATTAGACATTCAAATCGCTACCATGATCTACTCCATGGAGAAAGTTCCCATCACTCTCAAGGCTTGGATGGAAAAGGCCATCAACTTCCACAAGCAGAAAGCTCATATCATAGCTCTCAAGAGGGGACAAGGCTTACCCCTTTCCTCGTTTTCCTCCAACTTACATTCTACCAAAGATCCTGACGTCATAGATGTCGACTTCATTCGCTTAAAGAAGCTCTCTCCAGCTGATTGTTCCCGATGCATTAGAGAAGGACTTTGCTTCAAATGCCGCAAGAAAGGACACAGCACAAACAAATGCCGATCCTCTCAGATACCTGGGAAACCCAAAGGAAACTATTGCCCTCAACAAGTCAGAAACACTGAAACCTCTGAGCCCCTTGTATCCACCACTGCCACCATTGCTCCCATCACTCCCATTGACACCTTCATCCAGAACCTCATCATCAAGGGCAAAACCCCTGAAGACATCCTCCAGACCTTGAAGATCTGCTATGAGGATGATGGAGAAAATGTGGCTGCAGCCACCACCTTCCCTGACAATAAGGATTTTTAATTTGGGAAGCTGCCTCAACGTTTTCTTTCCATGACTTGTCCCATGTATTAGTAACTTTGCCAAATGAACAAACTATTCGTCTCCCTATCAAATTGGCTACTGGGACACAAATTGTCAAAACCACCACCCTCGTTGACTGTGGTGCCATTACTTCTTTGACATCAGTCTCTTGTCCAAGGCAAATTTCCCCCTACAATGCCTTTCCAAGCCCATTCAAGCATACAATGTAGATGGAACTGCAAATGTCAAAGGAACTATCAGATGGAAGGCCCACACAGACATCCTCTTCTCCCAGTCCAGAGAAATCACCGATTTTATGGTCCTCAGCCTTGGCCAGCAATAAGTGATCCTAGGAATGTGCTGGCTGCACAAATGGAATCCCAGAATTGACTGGTTGGCAAACACTGTCTCCATCCCAAAATCCCCAGCCTCCCCACCTCCAGATTACATCCTCCAATGATATCTCCTATGTTGGCTAGGTTTAGATGCAGACCAGAAAATCTCCTGCAAACTAGACAAATGACAAGCATGGCTGAATGGGGAACTAATCAACAAAACCACCATTTCCACCCAGATCGCTCAATCCACCCAATCAGCCAAGCCAGTTATACCCAACTGGTGCAAGGACTTCGAAGATGTCTTCTCTGAAGCGACCCATAACCAACTCCCCCCTCACTGCTCCTATGATCATATCATTGAACTTTGCCCAGACTTTGTTCCCAAAATTGCCAAAGTCTATTCACTCAACCTGACATAAATGGAGACCTGTAAATCCTTTGTCAAAGAACACCTCAGGACAGGATGAATTGTACCCTTGAAATTCTCCAAGCCTCTCCCTTCTTCTTTATACCCAAGAAGAATGGAACCCTCTGCCCATGTCAAGATTACTATTACCTGAACTCCCACACTGTCTGGAATGCCCACCCACTTCCCCTAATCCCTAAACTCATTGATGACATGAAAGAATCCACCCTATTCACCAAGTTTGACATCCACTGGGGGTATAACAACATTTGTATTAAAGAAGAAGATCGATGGAAGGCCACCTTCATCACTTCTATGGGATTATTTGAACCCACAGTCATGTTCTTTGGATTCTGCAATGCTCCCCCCACTTTCCAGGCCTTCATGAATTATATCTTTGCAAACATGTTACAGGAAAAATGGCTGAAGATCTACATGGATGATCTTGGAATCCACACCAAGGATGATGTTGCCCTACATCATGAGCGAACTCATTGAGTACTTCAACGCCTAAGAGAACACAGACTGTCCATCAAACTCTCCAAATGCATGTTCGACGCCCCTCACATGAAATTTCTAGGCATGATCATCAGACAAGGAGAAATTAAAATGGACAGAAAGAAGCTGGAAGCCATAGAGAAATGGAAACCCCCTACCTCAGTTAAAGAGATCTGGTTGTTCACTGGGTTTGCAAACTTCTACAGGAAATTCATTCTGGACTTCTCCAACATTGTTGCCCCTCTTAACCTACTCACTCGCAAAGGGGAACCATGGATCTGGACCCAACTCCAACAATGAGCCTTTGAACGTCTTAAACACATCTTCTCCTTCACCCCTGTCCTACAAATCCCTGACATGACCCACCCCCTTTCCATCATGACTGACACCTCTCTATTAGCTACTGGAGCAGTACTCATGCCAGCACATGAAAATTCTGACCTACACCTGTGCATGTACTTCACCCACACCTTCTCCTCCGCTCAGTACAACTACAACATCTATGACTGAGAACTCCTTGTGGTAATCTTAGCATTGGAGGAATGGTGCCAATATCTTCAAGGAACTGCACACCCCATCACCATTATCACCAACCATAAAACCTCTTCTATATCAAAGATTCCCAAAAATTATCCAGACAACAAGCCAGATGGTCCCTATTACTACAGGACTTTGATCTACAATGGCAGATCACCCTAGGAACCAGGATGGCCCCTGTGGGTGCATTATCCAGATGTGACCACGTGGACACCACCCAGGATAACCAAGAAACAGTCATATGCCCAGAACCTGTTGTTATCCAAGTACTAGACCTTGCCCTAGCCCAAAAAATTTGATTATCCACCAAATCTGACCCACTTGTACTTCATGCTCTGAAGAGCTTGAAAATTGGTTCCCCTCTATTCACTCGCTCATCCATGGATGACTGGCATATGACCAATGGCTACCTATACTTCAAGGGCTGCATGTACATCCCTTCACACAAATGACAGGCCATCACCCAGTCCATACATAACTCCCCCACCATGGGACATGCGGGACGTTTCCAGACCAAAGTCTTGCTGGAAAGAGACTTTTGGCGGCCGGGTGTTTCCTTATTTGTCAATGCCTTTATTACTGGATGTGCCGTGTGTCAACAGAACAAAGTCAATCACCACCCCACTCGTCCCCCACTTGCCCCCATCCCCTCTTCCTCCCCCCTACCTTTCAAACAACTCTCTGTCGACCTTATCACTGATCTTTCCCCTTCCAACAGGCATGACTCATTGATGGTCATGGTCGACCACAGCCTTACAAAGGGGGTAATTCTCATCCCTTGCTCTAAAACTATAGACACAGCCAGAGTGGCCAAACATTTTCTCCATCATATATTCAAATGGTTCAGCCTCCATGACTCCCTGATATCTGACAGAGGCCCACAATTCACATCCACCTTTGCCAGAGAACTAGCATGACTCCTCCACTATGATGTCAAACTCTTCACCGTGTATCACCATCAAACAGATGGACAAACAGAACAAACCAATCAGGAGATTGAAACATATCTTTGCATCTTCTGCGCCAACAACCCTCAGAAATGGACAGACTTCCTTTCCACTGCTGAGTTTCACCATAACTCCATTCCTTATAGCTCCACTAAAGTTTCACCATTCTCCTTGTTACACAGATATGAATCCAGAGAGTATCCACCTCTGGGAAATACCTTCCTCCCAGCCCTGGAGAACTGCTTGACAGCCCTGGAAGAAGCCTAAAAGGAAGCTTTAGCAGCACATGAAACTGCCTGCCGAATCATAAGGGAACAAAATACTTGAAACTTTTCCCCTTGGAAAGTTGGGGATAAGGTGTGGTTGGAAGCAACAAACCTTTGTCTCAACTACCCCTCTAGGAAACTAGCTCCCAAACAACAAGGACCCTTTGAGATATCTCAAGTGCTGTCTCCGCTCACATACCGTCTTCATTTACCTGCCACCTGGAAAATACATGACATCTTCCATGCCTCCCTTCTCTCTTCCTACAAAGAAACTGAAGCACATGGCCCAAACTTCTCAAAACCTCCACCTGACCTGATTGGTACTGAAGAAGAATATGAAGTTGAGCAGATTGTTTCACATTGTGGGACCACCAGATGTCACAGGTACCTAACTGCATGGAAAGGATATCCATTGTCAGAAAACACTTGGGAACCCAAATCAAACCTCTGGCATGCCTCAGAGATACTCGGCACTTATCAGCAGACCCACCAGCTCAACTACTTAACCACAACACCATGCCCTT
>JBBPMO010000644.1:0-19513 GCA_038090315.1 Xanthoconium stramineum | reverse complement strand
TGGAGGACCGGTATGTATTCGTCCTTGGTCCCCAGTACTTTTCACTCGCGCCCTTTCCTCAGGATGCCCCCACCCCTGTTCCCTCATTCCTCTTCTCCTCCTGAGTGGGGTGGGACTCATCATTGACCGTAACTATGTTCATTGCCTTTGTGATCCCTGCAGACAGTATCATCTCCTCTAGGCAGTTCTCTCGCACCGCCTCGTGTTCCTCATTACTCATCACGTTCTACCGAGTTCTATCATATTCCATGATGACGCGTTGTGTAGTACTTATATCTCACTGCCGCTGTACTTTTCCTTACACTTATTCTACGCAATACAAGGTATCTTGTTGCATCCAAGTCTTACCTTGAGTCCCTCCAAAAGTCCCCAGTCTATCTCTACAAATCTCTAAGGATGTTGCATCTCTTCATGAGCACCTCCCTTAGCAGATTCATCCGAGATCATATCCAGACAACAAGTGTCTTCTGCGTAACAAAAGAATAAGTGTTCTATTAGTCCCTCCTACTTAGGAGAAGGACTCACCCCCTCTTTCCCAAGATTTCCCACCGAAGATCGAGATTCAGTTGGGATCCCAACGACATCAACCCAGACCCCAGTCCTAGCAACCCCCTTGACCAAGCAACCACCCCTTTGCTAAATCCAACCTCACTGCCCACCTTCATACCCCCAGTAGTTAACCCCAGTACTCTGATTCCCCCTGTGAACAACTCCATGTCCACCCAGACCTCCAGTACCACGACGGCCAACCTGTCCGAAATCAAAACCGCACTCCCTGGATCGTTTTCCACAAAACCATCTGAAGCTTCACGATGGCTCAAAGCCATGAATGCTTACTTTGCCATCAATCCCATGATCTACCACTCTGATGAGTTAAAGATCACTCTCATTCTCAGCAAGATGGATACCGGGAAAGGAGTAGCGTTCTCTGAGAAGTGGTATGACAAGTTAACGAACACAACCCTCAAAGTGGAAGAGAAAACCCTAGAGGAGTTCACCAAAGACTTCAATAAGAACTTCAATCCCTTCAACACCAAACTCAAAGCCAGAAGAGACCTGTCTAAACTATTCCAACGACCCGGAAAGGATGAGGATGGAACTCCTAACAACAGATTCCAAGAATACATCAATAAGTTTGAAAACCTCACGACCAAGGCTCAGTTCGAGGACAAACTTACTGCGGTAACCCAATTCTTGGCTGGACTCGACCAACAACTCTCCACCATGATCCTATCCATGACATCCCCACCCGACGACCTCCCTGGCTGGATTGAAAAGGCTCAGCTTTTTCATGGCCAGAAACTACACATTGATGAGCTAAGAAGGAATACGTGCTACTCAAATTTTACCACCCCGAACCCCCAAACCCCTCGTACCACCAGGGACCCCAATGCCATGGAAGTAGACATGGTTCACCTCAAAAAGCTCACCCCTCAAGAACGTGCCAAATGTATAAGGGAAGGGAGATGCTTCAAATGTCGAAAAACTGGTCATGATGCCAAAAACTGCCAAACCAAAGGAGATGCTCCATCCAATCCTCCCCGCTCTTCCCAACAGATCTTGCACACAGAAGCCACCCCTGTGACCACTCCACCTCCCAAATCAAAACCTTCTCCCTTTGCTGACTACGCCCAATCCCTGGGAAAATTGGAAGAGGAACTTCTCCAGACCTTAAAACTCTGCTATGAGGAACAGGACGAAGAAGTTAAGGCAGCTGAAACCTTCAAGGAACTTCAGGATTTTTAAGGAGGGAAGATGTTTTGATGTCATTGTAAAGTAGCTCCTGAGTCCTGGGTGATAGGGGGATCCAAGATGATCAGTAGCAAGGGGTTAGAAGGGTATGAAATGTTCGACCCTAGGGATTCAAGAAGAGAGGATAGAGAGGAGGAGAATTCTTAGGCAATGAAGGCCCTTCAGAAAGGTTCGTAGAAGAGTCCGAGTGACTCTAGGATGCGGCGGATGCGGATGGTAAACGGATGATCCTAACACTTCCTCGACGGTGAGGGTAGTGAGGATATAGTGGAAGGTCGTAAGAATGAGAAAAAGACGGAGGGAACAGCAGTGGCGACTTAGGATTGAATGTGATGGGGTGAGTGAACCAAGGGGTAAAACTGACATTACAAATGTCGGGTACAATCTTTTATAGTCCAGGCACACCCGAGACTGATAGGATATGAAACAAGTCCATAGTTACTATCGTAACAACTATGCTACTTAGCTTAGAAGGGTAGAGAATGACTCACCAGCGAATCCTAAATGACGAGAACAAAGGACAAGGACAGGACAAAGCTTCCTAGGCAATCCGACCAGCGGACTGAAGCTTCCGGATAAGCGGATACACGGATTGGATAGCAGATTGATCAGGATGGTCTGCGAAGGGAAGAGGGAAGAGTAGTGATGATGGGATGGTGTGGGATATGCGTCTACAAGGCCAGGGAGACATGGGTCTCGACATCGTCTTCCCAGATCAACCATGTACTTACTGCCCTACTCAATGAAAGGACCTTATGCGTTCCTGTAAAGATATCAGTAAACAACCAAATCATTGACACCACTGCCATCATTGATTGCGGCGCCACTGGAAACTTCATTGATCCCGGACTCACTGCCCAGGCCGACTTCCCCTTACGACAACTAGACAGACCTGTCAAAGCCTATAATGTGGATGGCACCACGAACTCCAAAGGCAACATATGTAGTTTGGGAAACTCACGTAGATCTCAGATTTCCCAAACATACTGAGAATGTATGCCTCATGGTCCTAAACCTAGGACAAAAACAAATTATCCTAGGAATGCCGTGGTTAAAGAAGTGGAACCCAGTAATTAACTGGGTCACCAGACAAATAACCATCCCTAGGCCAATCGAAAGGAGGGATGGTGTGCCTCTTCGTGAGTGCCTCCCCTCCTGGACCAATTCCCTAGTCCTGCAAAGATACATCCTGCGATGGTTAGGGATGGATGCTGACCTCAAAACCGCACGCCACTTCGAAAAATGCAAAGCTTGGTTAAATGGGGAAGACATCGGAAAGGTCACCATTTCCACGCAAATTGCACAAGAGACCAAACCCCAGGAAGCCATCCTACCTGATTGGTGTAAAGACTTTGAGGACGTATTTTCCAAAAAGACTCATAACCAACTTCCCCCTCATCGTCCATACGACCACGTTATTGACCTGAAACCTGACTTCGTCCCGAAAATCGCCAAGGTATACCCTCTCAATCCCCAAGAAATGGAGACCTGCAAGTCATTTGTGGAAGAACATCTAAAAACCGGACGGATTGTCCCATCGAAATCCCCCCAAGCCTCACCGTTCTTCTTCATTCCAAAGAAAGATGGGACCCTTCGCCCCTGCCAAGACTACCGATATCTCAATTCCTACACTGTTCGAAATGCTTATCCATTACCACTGATCCCAGAGTTGATCGATGACATGAAAGATTCCACCCTCTTCACGAAATTTGACATACGCTGGGGATACAACAATATCCGACTATGAGAGGAAGATCAATGGAAAGCCGCGTTCATTACCCCACTAGGGTTGTTCGAACCTACCGTCATGTTCTTCGGCTTCTCAAATGCACCTCCTACGTTCCAAGCATTTATGAACCATATCTGCGCAGACATGATTGCAGAGAAATGGCTTAAGGTCTATATGGATGATATGGGCATCCACACAAAAGATGACCTTGCTCTCCACCATGAGAGAACTAGGAGAGTACTCCAACGCCTTTGAAAACATGGCTTGACAGTCAAATTGTCCAAAACCGTATTTGACACCCTGAAAATGGAGTTTCTAGGTTTGATCATTGGACAAGGAAAGGTGGAGATGGACAACAAGAAACTCAAAGCAATAGAAAAATGGAAACCCCCTACCTCAGTAAAGGGAGTACGATCCTTCACCGGGTTCGCCAACTTCTACAGAAAGTTCATCCCAGGTTTCTCCGATGTCATCGCACCCTTAAATCTCCTTACCCGAAAAGGCGAACCCTGGAAATGGACCCCCCTCCAGCAAAATGCATTCGACAGACTAAAACAGATCTTCTCCTCCGCCCCTGTACTTCAGATTCCCAATGTCACCTGTCCATTCTCCATCATGATGGACGCCTCACTCCTAGCCGCTGGAGCCGTTCTTCTTCAAACCGATGCCAACCAAGATCTACACCCTTGCGCTTATTTCTCTCAAACCTTCTCCCCTGCACAACAAAACTATGACATCTATGACCGAGAACTACTAGCGGTGATCTTGGCCTTGGAGGAATGGCACCAGTACCTCCAAGGAACTCAACACCCTATCACCATCATCTCCGACCACAAAAACCTTTCGTACATTAAGGATCCTCGAAAGTTATCCAGATGACAAGCAAGATGGTCCTTATTCCTACAAGACTTTGACATAATCTGGCAAGTCACCCCTGGGACGAAAATGGCCCCCGCAGACGCTCTTTCTAGAAGAGACCCAATTGACACCTCCTCTGATAATATCGACTCGGCCATTTGCCCAGAACCAGCGATAATTAGAGCGCTAGATCTCTCCCTCACCAGACATATCAAAGCCTCCTCCTCCTCCGACCCACTAGTCCTACGCGCCATTGAAAACTTACATACCGACACCCCTTTATTCCCCCGTTCTTTCTTAAAAGACTGGACGTACGAAAATGAGCATCTATACTACAAAGGTCGAATGTATGTCCCGCCGGAAGTCCGTCACACCCTAGTATCCTCCATTCACTCCTCCCCCGCACTTGGACATGCCGGACGTTTCCGCACCAAAACCTTCCTCGAACAAGACTATTGGTGGCCAGGCCTAGCCACCTACGTAAACAAATTTGTCGAAGGTTGCGCAATATGCCAACAAAACAAAGTAAACACCCATCCGGTCTGCCCTCCTCTGAACCCCATCACCTCCACCACATTACTCCCCTTTAAACAACTCTCCGTAGACCTTGTCACCGACCTACCTGAGGTAGATGGATTGGACTCCATTTTGGTCATGGTCAACCACGGCCTTATGAAGGGGGTAATCATCATACCTTGCTCCAAAACCATTGACACGGCAGGAATTGGAAAACTCTTTTTCACCCATGTCTTCAAACGTTTTGGGGTCCATGACTCCCTAATATCCAACCGAGGTCCCCAGTTCGCCTCTGCCCTCGCTAGGGAATTAGCACAACTCCTCAAATACGATGTTAGACTCTCCTCGGCCTACCACCCTCAGTCAGATGGCAAACCAAACGCGTCAACCAAGAAATTGAGACCTACCTTCGTATCTTTTGCACCAATCAACCCCAGAATTGGCCAAATCTCCTGACGACTGCAGAATTCCAACACAACTCCACTCCTCATCATTCCACTAAAGTCTCCCCCTTCTCCCTCATGCTCAGATATGAACCTCGTGCCTATCCTCCGCTAGGAAAGACCTTTCTCCCTGCCCTGGAAAAGCGCCTAACAATCTTAGATGAAGCCAGAAAAGAAGCCCTTGCTGCACATGAAACTGCCCGTCAGATCATGAGAGAACGTTGCACAAAGAACTTCTCACCCTGGAAAGTTGGCAACAAAGTATGGCTCGAAGCAACAAATCTTAGATTGCAATACCCAAGCAGGAAACTAGCCCCCAGGTGACAAGGCCCATTTGAAATCTCCCAGGTCCTATCTCCGATAGTCTATCACCTTCGACTACCCTCCACATGGAAAATTCACAATGTCTTCCACGCCTCCCTTCTATCCCCGTATAAACAAACCGAAGCACATGGACCCAACTTCTCTATCCCACCGCCAGACTTGATCAGATCAGAAGAGGAATACGAAGTGGAAGCCATCATCTCCCACAAGGGTTCCCCTGGCTGTAGAAGATACCTGACCGCATGGAAAGGCTATCCATCGTTGGAGAACACTTGGAAACTGGAATCCAATCTCCGACATGCCCTTAGGATACTCATGAACTATAAGTGGGCTCATTTCCTTTGACACTTAAAAACGACCCCATGCCTCACTCCCGCAGACAAAAATGAAGAAAAGCCCCAAAGAAAATTGAACCCCCTCCCTTCCACTGGACTTACATCCCGTGGAAACTCGGCCTCACAGTCCACCAGCTTGATTTCCTTCACCGTCACAAACTTGACTTGGACCACGCCCATACCCACTCCCATTTCTGCAAAGAAACGGGTTGCCCTATCCACAACTAACATCTCAGGACGAGGCGTCTCTTCGTGAGTACCCCCCTGGATGCGCCCAGTTTGGATCCCTCCTCTTTGCTATGCTGGTCTAGTATTCTGTTTCACCCTATTCTCTACCTCCTACTACGTCTACACCAAACGCCATTACCTCCGCGACCACCCCCCAGTACATGCAGATTTTCTTGCTTGATCCTGAAGAATACGTTCCCCATGTCATCTATCTCCTCCTCCCCCTCCTCTCTGTCATCCTCTCCTTCTTCTGAACTCTCGTTTCTAGAATCTGTTCCTGTCTATCCCTGTGTGCTACCTACACCCATCACTTACACCCTCTACGTCACCGTCATCACCAACGCTCCCGTCCTCTATGAAATTGAAAAACTCCCCTTCTATGAATCCGACGCCATCTCCCAAGAATTGGTTCATCTCCTTCATGATGCATTGCACCTTCAGTCCTACTATCCCTTATCTTCTCCCGAACCCGACCAAGCCCTCCTCCTCATCACTGGAGAATTGGTCCAACACACCCTGAACGTACTTCACCTCCACGGTTTCCATTCCTACATCATTCGTCTCTCGCCTACACTGCTCTCTCCCATATTCAAACCCATCTTTATGTCCTTGTCTCCGTATGAGAGGGAACGATACCAAGAAATCATCACTTCTGAACCATGTGAACCAATCACCGAAGTCTCTTTGCAGCCCGTTCCCATGCCCGCTCCTTCCGCTTGGCCTCTTCACTCTCCTCCCACTATTAGTACTCCCACTCTAGCCTCTCGAATCTCTTCCAGACCTTCATCCCCCACTGACACTCTGGTACCCGAATCCGGGTTCTCTCAGGAAAACACTCTCCTTCATAGTGCCGCTACCAGAACCACCTCTGAAGGCAGGCGAATCATCTCATCCCCCACTCAAACCCTACCTCGGGTCTTTCTCAGACCTCCCGCCACGCCTCACACCCAGTGCTTTCATTGCCACAATAGAGGTCACTACCAAGAGAATTGCCCATCCTACCAATGTCCCCACTGTCGCGAGATGGCCCCTGGACACCCTTCACATTTGTGCTTGCAGACCTGCTGCACCTTTTGTAAGCATTGGGGACATTCCGACCGAGTATGTCCTCAGCGAGTGTGTGGAGATTGCGATCAACCAGGGCACATTGCGGATGATTGTCCGTTTTCGAACCTCACCCCGGAACAGGCAGCCCACATCTACGGAGACAGAACACCTTTGTAGAGTCTTAAGAAGGGAGTCTATCATTCTCGAGCCTGGGGCTCGAGTGTACGAGAGGGGTAATGTTACGATTGACTACTTGGAAGGTGTCTCTTTTCTTTTATGTTGCTCTTACCGTCATATGCTTCCCTTAGGTCTTTGCCAATATCTGGAGGACCGGTATGTATTCGTCCTTGGTCCCCAGTACTTTTCACTCGCGCCCTTTCCTCAGGATGCCCCCACCCCTGTTCCCTCATTCCTCTTCTCCTCCTGAGTGGGGTGGGACTCATCATTGACTGTAACTATGTTCATTGCCTTTGTGATCCCTGCGGACAGTATCATCTCCTCTAGGCGGTTCTCTCGCACCGCCTCGTGTTCCTCATTACTCATCACATTCTACCGAGTTCTATCATATTCCATGATGACGTGTTGTGTAGTACTTATATCTCACTGCCGCTGTACTTTTCCTTATGCTTATTCTATGCAATACAAGGTATCTTGTTGCGTCCAAGTCTTACCTTGAGTCCCTCCAAAAGTCCCCAGTCTATCTCTACAAATCTCTAAGGATGTTGTGTCTCTTCGTGAGCACCTCCCTTAGCAGATTCATCCGAGATCATATCCAGACAACAAGTGTCTTCTGCATAACAGCAAGGTGCTGTCCGTCAGGACAAGGAAGAGGGTGAAGGCGTGTCGTCCATTGTTGTTATTATTGTCGTCGTCGTCGTCACATGTGAAGGAGGGTGAGGAGGGTGAGGACAAGGCGTGGGTGAGGCACTGTCATCACCATTGCATCGTTATCGTCGCATGTGAGGGAGGGAGGGTGAGGCCTTGAGGTCTGGGTGGGTGAGGATGAGGGATAGGCAAGGCGCTGTCATCGCATCGTTGTCATTGTCATGATCACATGTGAGGGTGGGTGAGGATGAGGCATGGGCGAAGCACCATTGTTGTTGCGTGTGGAGGGAGGGAGGGAGTAGCAGGTATGCAAACCCGTGCCATGGGTACAGGTATGAGTGTGGGTCAGCAGGATCATACCCATACCCATACCCGCACAATACCTGTCATGTGACCTGTGCGGGTTACCTGTACCCATGGTATACCCTAGGGATAAGTGATATTGAGAGGTCGTGAACACGGGGAGTTGCTATGAGCAATGGATGGTGAGTGATGAAAGAGTCTGTGGATTGATGTGACTAGATAGACAGTTGTCTGTGACTCGCTGCTGACTCGTGTATCCGACTGTCACATTCACTGCTGACTTGTACAACCTGTCGCACTCGTGCAATGACAATGATGATTGCAAAAAGCTAAGTAAAGAGGTAATCCAATGCTGTGCTACTCCGTCTCCGCTAATTCTACAATGGTGGCCGACGTACTACTGTGCTAGTATTTATCTACTATCTGTTACATTACTGGCCATTATTGGAACGGTACTAAAAATACATGAATGAGAGGGAAACTGGGGAGTGTGATTAGTGGAGAGATGCAGATGAAGAATGAGGACGAACCAAGTTATCATGCAAAAGTGACCTTGGTGTTAACAAAGAGACACCTGTGTGGCAGGGATAGACATGAAGTGAAACAAGCAGACGGATGGTCAATGTCAGAGATTGTATGGGAACAGCACCAGTAAAAGATATGATGGGGCCAGTGGATGAGGGTTCAGGCTTATAAAAATGTAGTGGGGGTGGTTGAGCTCAGAAAAAAAACAGTGGGGGGCAGGCAGATGGTGCCTTCGCACACTGCTATGATTTGTTTTAAGAATGGTGCAAAGTGTCAACCAGAGGAAATAAATCACATAGAGATGAAGTTGCAGGAGCCATAGGGTGTGTAGTTACAAAACATAGCAGAACCAGTGAAAACGAGGCGTTGGAGATAGTGAGTGTGTCAAATCAAATTGTGCTACCGTGACAAAATTTAAAATATGAACCCCAGATCTTCCTTCAAATGGATGAGCCGTGAATGTCCATCCTCCCTTTGGTGCATTGGCAGAGTGGGGTAAGGTAGCGTTAAATCGTTGAGCGCCTCGAGAAGGGCGAACATATGCTGGGTTAGTTGGTTGACTGCTCGGTTTCAATGTCCATCAGACTGGTCGAAGGAGTATTGGCGTGGCCTCTGTATTATGTCACCAAGTATACTTGTTGAAAGCTAATAGATGATGAGCACTTAGACTCATTGTGTTGATGTGTCACTCACTGAAGCTAAAATCTTCACTAATAGAGCTAAGACGCTGTGGTTGTCCAGTTTGACAACTGGACCCCACAAAGTTATCACATTTGGTGAGCCTCTTCTGGCCCATCGAACACCCAACATATACAGTGCACCTTCATTTGGGAATAACAGCATCGAAAGGAAGAGGCGGATGGCCTTGTTGCCGAACCAAACGATCTTGTTGCCTTGAAACTCGTGCCAAATCCTGCAGCTGAATCGAGTGTCCCACTCAATGGAGGACTCGAAAAATAACTTGTGATCACTGCTGTATACCCTTGGAATGAGGGTGGCATGACTTGACTGTTGCAGGCGGATATCAATATGTGGTGTGGGGAGGAAAGGGACGACCTGACAGGCCACCAGAGCACCCAATGTACACCTCATGAGGTGATTAACAGTGGCTTGCCTTGCCAATCTAATCTGTAATCACTGTAAATACCACTAACCAATGAGTGGCACGGAAACTTATGATACTTTTAAACTTACGATTGAAGAGATGGAGGAGTGGTTTGATGGGTGGCGGAGCATTGTAGTCCCATATGGCAGTCATGGCAATGTTGTCGATGATGACGAGAGCCGGTAAGAGTGGCTCATTCGGCCATTGCTGCTCCCAGCAGACGTAAGCACTTGACAACATGTGATTGGAAGCTTTAAGAAAGTTTGAAGGCAGGAATAATGTATGGGTGTCATGGAATACTGTGTGCCAGGTGTGAAGAAAAACATGTGTCCATTGACGGCTGATGTACTGTATGTGGGTAGCTGTTAAATCCTTCGTTGAGATCTGATATTAACATAGAGAAAGGAACATTGTTCTTACCTATGGTTGGCAACAACAGCCTGTTGCTGACTTCACCTCTGTCTGTGTAGTCATTCCAAGTCCACGTTAACACTTGACCTGAGGAGAGAGAAGGAGAAGGTGGCAGCGGCAGTACCTGTGGGGCTGGACCAGCAGGTTGGACCAGCGGGAGAATGGGGAGTTCGACTATTAACGAGTTCTGGGAGAATGGGGGGAGGAAGGGGGAAGAGAGTGGTGCATCCAACACTGGCAGCAATGAGGGGTATGTAGGGGGTGGTGCTTGTGGCAGGGCTTGACCAGCGAGCAGGCCAAGTGGCTGGAGGATGAGTTCGACACCAGGTGAGAGTGCGGACATAGTTGCCAAATCTCCCAAGTTCTGGTTGTCGGGGGAAGATGAAGGGTCATAGGAAACATTGGCCAATGGACTGGAAGATGCAGCGAGATGTCAATCTGCTGGATGGGGTGAAGAAAAGAGCAGCAAGCTGGCCCAGGGATATGAGCTCGTGGTTGGATCATGCCCATCTAAAACAAGGTCACTAGAATGGAAAGATACTGAATCAAGTGGTGGAGAGGCGGAGACTGGGGGTAAAGTAAAGTAAAGATCGGCATTTGAATTGTTGAGGGCAGAGCTTGAGCTGTTACAAAGATTGTTGAGGACCAGTGGAATAGTAGTAAATTCCACCTGCTCATATGGGCTGTTCATAACTTGGTTCCAGATCGATGCGTAAGCATCGTTTTCAGTGCTGAACGAAGCATTCACATCATCAGTGGGCAGGAGCAAAGGAGTATCATCATTAGCATTGGGGGAGGTCATGGTGAAACAGGACAACAAGAAGACTCACATCTGACATTAATTGTATCAAACTTTCTGGCCCGAATCTGGGCCCTTGTGGGAGATTCAGGAATAGGACTTGGGGACTTACTAGTATGTATTCGGCGTTTAATAACCAAGATCTGGTGTGGAGTTGGTGGAGGCACAGACCTGGTGGAGCTTTAAAAGCACAGAAGCTTCCAATTCTGACTCCCCTAGACCCTGGTAGGACCGTAGGAGTTCTGCTAAGAGAAGACCAGACATACAAGCTCTGGGTGAGTGGGCATCACGCTCCCACACAACCATTACAATCATGTGGGCAAACACTCTGGATTTCGTGGGTCACTCTGTACTTTGTCCTGGTTGGGTATGGCAACTTTCCAGAACACATTTTGAATCTGCATGGACATGCCCAGGTAGCACAAAGAATATACACATCTTACACCCTGAGTGAACGACTGAGTCTGACCTGACAAACTTGGAGTCCTGTGAGTGTTATCAACTGCGGAGTTGTGGAGTATAGCCATGGGTCCACTTTCTGGATAGAAAATACCTACTACATACCTCTGTTGCCACCCATCAAGAGAGTCATGGACATTAAAATGCAGACTCGCCGACGTTCAGAGAAGGCGGACTCTACTCCGCAGACTTCATATGACCCAAACATCCTCTACGTTTACCCTCAGTCTATTCAAATGACCAGGGTTCCAGGAGCAGAAATGGTACGAAGTTCTACCAGTTTCTTGGGGAGAACTTAGATCACTCTGAAAGCAGCTCCTGCATTATATCGAAAAGTCGCGACAAGTGGATGTTAATATCCTTGATAGTGAGCAATTTGCTCAGGAACACCCCTTTCTCCATCTAGTGAGTAATAGAACTCTCGGGGTATGTAACATACTGATTTCCCATTTACAAGATCCATTCTGCCTCTAACCTGCTCACCACTTCGCAAATAAAATCTGAAATAGTCAACCTTTTGGCTAGAAAGCGAAGCCTAGTTTTACAGCTCGTCGAACTCGAAACTCGATACGACTCTCTTCGCTCACTGTTACGTGAAGATGAGGGTGATGACGAAGCTAATGCATTCTGTCAAGCAAATTATGGTGTCGGTGATCTGCAGGGTGCCAATGGCGAGCTAGCTTTTGCGTACATGGATCTCACTTTCAAACCCCATACTTTCCCTGGCTTGGATGGAACGAAATACTGAATGAACAAATACGCGGAATAGTAAGTAAGCCTTGAAGGTGGTTTGTGAGTGTGTCCGTACTGATCCTGCATTCGGGGATAGATGTTGGGGTTCTGACCCCGCCGTTTCTTCTGGCCTGTTTTGCTTGTAGCCGTCTTCCTTTGCGATACCGTGACCGTGCGCTAGTTGAGCCGCCTCTTCACTTGCGGCCATTCTGCTTAACGTTTCTCCCCTTTTGTTCTTTTGTGATATTATGCAAGGAGATTGTGCTACCTCAGACTACACGAGTTGGTTAGGTCTTCACATCACCTTTAACGAACATTGTTGCACTATTAGTATGAATTCAGTATTTATTGTATGTGTCTGCTCGAGATTGACGAATCCGCCTGATTGGTAAACCGAATCACGTGTAACTTCAAGTTATTATCTCTTTTTCGCACCAAGATGTGTGCACGCCGAGTCCAGAAAGTCTCGAGGATTTCAATTTCAATTTTTCCTTTGTCTCTCCCCACATTCCAATAACGTTAACATTCATGTGTGGTTTTTGACCAATTGTTCTAGATCTGGGATCAGATGATCGGAGTCCCCACACCCTCCAACACATGCATATGCGGCCGCAATTTTCGGAGCGCCGGGGCGCTCACAAAGCACAAAAAGACTTGTCAAAGGGGTACAAAGCGTCTGGCCGATGCTTTGGAAAGAGCAAAAGAAGTTTTCCGGCGCAAGAAACGCCGAAGTACATACGATCCTCCTCACAGTGATGGAGATGTCAACGGCGACTCTGCCGTTGAGGGTGATTCTCGTCGGGATGTTACTGTTCAGCCAGTGAGTATTGTTCCAGTGCCAATGACTCGTCCTTACACTTTTGTAAGCTGGATGCACGAGTAGTGAACTCCAACGACTTACAAGACGATGATGAGCCCCTTGCAAAACGGCGAACTCGACGATTGAATCATCAATTACCCGTGAGGTATAGGGATATACTTCCCAAGCCCCCGACACCGCTTCCATCTCGAGGGGATGCCTCAGGCAGCGTCGTCTCTGCTGTGACTCCGGTTTCCGCTTCTACCCTGCTGCCTTCCATCCATACTCAGATCCGATCGGCCCGCGACTCCGTTGTCCAGACGGTCAAGACACAGTGCAATAAATTCGGCCTTTATCGCATATATAGTACGCCACCCACTTCCACCGACAACCCACGTAATCCATGTACCGTCCAACGACCACCTGCAAATTCTTCATCCCTCTCCTCCCTCAACGCTGCAGATCGATACCATCCATACCCAAACAAAACGTCTTTCCAATTAGGCCAGTGGTATTGGAATCAGGGTGCGCAGAAGTCGAAAGAGAGCTTCAGGCAACTCTTGGAGGTTATTGGTGATGAATCCTTTCGGACCGCGAGCTTGGAGGGACAACCTTGGAGGGTGAGGAAGAGTGGTTAGACGCAGGCGGAGGGGACGAGGAATGGCACAAAACCTCCGTTTGCATTTCCGTGCCTTTCCACAACCGCTGCTTGAATCCCGGGCCAAAAGACTACCACACCACTTTCTATCATCGGAGCCTGGTCTCAGTCATCCAAGAAAAACTTTCAGATCCTTCTCATCATAGTCTGTTCCATTACAATCCGTACGAGCTCAGATGGCAACCCCCTCACAAAGAGCAAGAAAACCAAGTCTATGGTGACCTCTTTTCTTCTGACGCCTTCCTTAAGGCCCATCGAGAACTGCAGGCTTCGCCCCCAGAGTCCAACTGTGACTTGCCTCGAGTGGTGGTCGGACTCATGTTCGCATCTGACTCAACCCAACTCACTGCATTCGGAAGCGCCAAGCTCTGGCCGCTATATCTGTTTTTCGGCAACGAATCCAAGTACTTTCGAGGCCAGCCCTGTAACAACCTGTGCACCCATGTCGCATACTTTGAGTCGGCGAGTTCATCCTGCATGTCGAGTGCTGAGAACCTGCATGCTCATTTGCAACAGCTTCCAGACGACTTCAAAGATTTTGTTATGGAACACGCGGGGGACAAGTGTCCAAGTGAAGCGTTCTTCACTCATTGTCGTCGGGAGTTATTCCATGAACAGTGGAGGACACTCTTGGACGAGCACTTCCTCCACGCCTACGAGCATGGGATTGTCATTACTTGCTGTGATGGAATCACACGCCGTTTCTATCCTAGGATATTCACGTATTCTGCGGACTATCCTGAAAAGTAAGTTTCCCATTGTATAGTTACTTTGGTCGATCTAATCAGTACCAGAATTTTGATTGCATGCGTGCGAAACCTCGGCAAATGTCTTTGTCCGCGTTGTTTGATCTCAAAGGATCATGCAGATCTTGTAGGTTCTGAAATAGATTCGACAGAGAGGCTGCGTCTGGCTAGAGTGGACACTCTGGAGCGTCGCCAGAAGGTTTCAAAATGCAGAGACCTTATCTACCAAAGAAAGTATGCAGTCAATTCCACGGTAGTTGAAGGAATCTTAAGGCCAGAGTCCTTGGTTCCAACGGCGGTAAGTTCACTCAGGTACATCTTCTTTTCGCTCCCATGGAATTGACGTTAGACCGCGTGACGTTATAGAATGCATTTTCAGATAGGTTGAGCCATATGGGCTTCGATTTTTTCCTGATGCTTGTTGTCGACCTTCTCCACGAATTCGAGCTCGGCATTTGGAAGGCAGTTTTCATACATTTGCTGAGGATGCTGGACAGCCTGCCAAAGAGCAAGATAGCTGAACTTGACCGACGGTAAGTGACGTTCGGACGTGTTCAAGCCGTCTGAGTACTTGACACCATTAAGTTTTCGGCAAGTCCCCGCCTTTGGGCGAGACACGATCAGGAGGTTCTCCCGAAACACATCTGAACTGAAACAAATGGCTGCTCGAGACTACGAGGATATCTTGCTTGTGAGGCAGCCTTATAGAATATATGGTGAAAGTTGCTCATCATTGGGTCGCATTCCCATTACTAGTGTTCTATCCCGGTCTTCGAGGGACTGTTCCCAGAGCCTCACGACACCACCATTCAGCACTTGCTGTGTTCTCTTGCCCATTGGCATGCTTTCGCAAAGCTTCGGGTTCATACGGACAGTACACTCGATGTGTTGGAGCAGGCGACGCAAGCACTAGGCGATCGCCTGCGTACTTTTGTCTCCGACACGTGTCTGCTGTTCGCAACTAAAGAACTACGCAGGGAAGCTGAGGCCCGCCATCGCCGTCACGTTCGACTACAATTATCTGGCGCTTCGACTACGCAACACGGAGTTTCTGTCCGCCGACAGAAAACATTAAACTTACAAACGTACAAGCTTCATGCTTTGGGGGATTATGTTTCCCAGATCCGTCTATTTGGTACGATGGATTCATACTCCACGCAGATGGTGAGTTTATCTATGCCCACTCACATCGAGTGATTATCGAGCTGATGGTTGCACGACATTACTAGGCGGAGCTGGAACACAAGATTGGGAAGAGAAGGTTTACTCGTACTAGTCGGAAGGCTTTTGTACCTCAGCTGGTGCAGATAGAGCGCCGACAAGCACGAATTCGTGGCATCTACACCAAGACAACCAGCCTTACGAATACCTCTCGAGATCCCATCGCCAACACACCGGACAGCCACCATCACATTGGCCAGTCCCAAAATAACTCAGTGGACGTTAATGGATTCGTACACATGAATTGTGATGATCTCGCAACGAAGGTTGGTGCTCTGCTCATTGATGACTTCCCTTCCTTTGCTGACCATTTATTCTCCAGGATTTTTTGCTCAAACTCAAGGCTCACTTGTTGCCTTGCGCGAGGACTGATTATGTGGTGCAATCTTTCTCTCCGTCAGTTGCCGACCTTGAAGATGGTTGCGAGCGGCTCAACCAACTGAACCACGTGATTCTGAAGGGGAATCGTATCTTCCGTCACTTCCTGTTACGAATCAACTATACAACATACGACGTGCGACGAAATCAGGACGTAATCAATCCCAACACCAACCACAAGGACGTGATACTTTTATCGAGATCAACTGAGCACCCCTTCTCCTATGCCAGGGTTCTTGGAATATTCCACGCCAATGTCATCTATGCGGGGCCCGGCTCCAGAGACTACCAAGCACGTCGAATGGAGTTTCTATGGGTAAGATGGTTCGAGTTGACAAAGCCCGCCAAGGATGGCCTGACATTAGATACGCTCCGCTTCCTCCCCATGGTGAACCCCGACGCGTTCGGTTTTGTGGACCCCGCTGATGTGCTTCGCGGGTGCCATCTGATCCCGGCGTTTGAAAGGGGACCTCTCCATCCCGATCGGACTGCAATGTCCCACATTGCCAGGGATGGCGGTGACTGGAGAGAGTACTATGTGAACAGGTGAGACGCTATCACCTTTGTAAACCTCTGCTCAGCTTCGCCAAAGATTCGTTGGTCGCGATATGGTTCTCCGATATTACTGGGGTGAGGGGATAGGTCACGCTTACGCACATTCCAATGACTACCGTGGGGCGAACTACGTTGTCCGCCGTCCAGAATCTGCGCGCTTGGTGGGCACAGACTCGCGCAACAGCGGTGGGATAGGCATCGAAAAGGCTGGAGATGTGGGGAATGGTGAAGATAGTGGGGATGAACTCACATTAAAGGACCGGGAGGAACTTGACTGGGACGAGATTAATATAACCGGTGATATTGCCAGTGAGGAAGGGATGGAATCAGATGACCTTGGCAGTGATCCAGACTGGGTAGATGACTAGATCATCAATCATCAATCGTACTAGTACTACTCATTGCGATATATACATTTCTCTAGGAACGCTCCGGTCGTGTATAACCACCCCAGATCGTCTGGACTTCTCATGCTCAGACGTTGAACTACGTATTACTATCCATTTTTCACCGTGCGAACAAATTCCCTTCATCAGTACTCGACCTCAAGGGCGCAGCTCCACCATGACCGTGACCGTGACATCCCCCACACCCATCTCATCGCGCCTGCTACCTCCCATGCGCACATCGATGCCAGTGGGCCACCAGTGATTCTGCCATCAAGGGTTATCACCGACTACTGGACCGATCGCAGCGTCGTCATGGGGGAACGCCAGCCGTGCGTGCTTCTTCCTCTCTCGTTCAGTGGTGTACTAGTAGCCTAATATGACGGACTGCTCGATTCATTCATCGTAGGGGAAGACGGCTGTGGAGGATGACATCCGTTCGACGCCCTTTCCCTTTTAGCGGTTTTCTCACGTTTAACCCTCTCAAGCGAATCTTCTCGCATCCGATCTTCTCCTTAAGCGAATTTTCTCGTCTGCCATTCCAGAGAGCATATAAGGTGAAGCAAAGGTGAATCATCTGTATCGCGTTCCTTGCACTCATATCTTCCTCACTTATGTCTGATTGCACCCCAAGTAGTTCTATGCCCGAGCAGCACAGGAGGACCCGTACAACGACCAATGCCTTAGAGCTAGGTCCGAAGAGGCGTCCATGAGTCATACATTCTCCTCCTTTGTTCTTAAGCCCAATCCTGCCTCAGAACGACGCAGGACCCATTGGTACATCATGGCAGACACTTCGGTCGCGCTGTGCACACGTTCTGTAATATCCAGACGTTGATAACAAACAGCCTTGTCCTGATGGGAAATGGCGCGGACAAAACTCCAGAAGAACTTTCTGCACAGTAAGCACGTCATGAGACTCCGCTGACCGGCTTAACACGTTTCTCAGTGACCGAAGGGAGTATCAAGTATTCAAGGAGCTCTTGAGGATAGTTCCAGGCCTTCAGACTCGTCTCATGGAGAGTTCTGAGACAGACATCATCGACATTGCTGAATTAGTAAGTGACTCTTTGTTACCATTGAGAATTCATGGCGAAGTAACAAATTTCCAGATCCAAAAAGGTGCCAACGGGGCCAGGGCCGACGACACGAAGGGGATGAAGAGCGCCATCATCGACTGGATTACCCCTAAAGGGCAAAGTATCAAACCTCACATTCCTCGAAACGTGAAGGCAGGCAGGGGGTTCAATCATGAAAGGACTGGGGCGTTGTTATGCCCCGCCGGCCTTGATTGGAACAATCTTCAGTAAGTGGTTACCATTGTCCACCTTATCACCTACTCATCTACTCGAAGAGTTAAGGAAAAACTCATGTCAGGTCAAATGCACGTGTCCAGAGACCAATGGCCTATTTTCCTGTACTCAAATTATACCTACGATGAAGAAGATCCGTGGAATGGCCTTCTACGCAGCGGAGTTTTGGTCTTGGTATGTCAGAACACAGGTAGTCAATATTATAACTGAATATCACCACTCTCCAGGCGTTCAAACATATCTTCACGTCTCCTAGCTCCGTGGACCAAGAGCCAAAGGCAACGAGATCGGGAAATGCTAGGATCCACGGCATGCGGTCCGTTACCAAGGCTTCCATTGCGTATGTTGCGACGCAGGTGAATCCCCTAATTCAATTCTAACTGGGAAACAAGCTGAATATTCTCAGGCGCGGTTTGCCTTGACTTCAGCGCAGGTTTTCTCGCGAACGGATCTGATCACTGATTCAGAGCGCTTCTATAACACTATTTTGGAGTTGTTGGAGGATCCAGCAGAGCGCGAAGAAGTCGATACTCTCCTGGCTTGGTGGAACCGGTGAGTGAGACTATCAAGTATCTTTCACCCATCCTTGACGCTACGATAGGCAAGTGTTCCCTCTGTATACAGAGACCGAGCGTGCACCAAGTAAAAATAGCGCACTTGCCAGGATTCGCATGAAGCGTGCTCAGAGCAACGTGGTGGTGGCCTCGACCTAACTCAAACATTGCCTGAGTAACCATAGCGTAGCGCGATCTTTGCAACCACTGTGTCGAATACTTAGTGTACGCAGTGCAATGATACTTTGGTTTTACTTCTTTTTGCGCTGATCGTTTCGATTTGTGAAAGTGGTATTTAATTTCCATTGTAGTCTTCTCGACACCTCCTACAAGGAAAGAAAGCATGGCGGGAGAGCTCGGAAAAAGCGACCAGGGACTGATGACCGGCAGAACCAACTGGGATATAGAGTGCCAACACAATCTAAAACCAGACAATTGAAATGCATTGTCACGAGAAAAATCTAAAGACAAGTTGAACAAAGTACCCTTAATAGTCCAGAGGAATATATTGC
>JBBPMO010000643.1:0-19551 GCA_038090315.1 Xanthoconium stramineum | reverse complement strand
CACACTCGGTGATCAATGATGGAGCTAGATCAGTGACGAAGGAGACTGAAGGTCAGGGAACTGATAACAAGGCGTTTGAGAGTCCGAAAACCGTGCGATCCTCGGGAGCTCGCCACATTCTGGTCAAAGATACTGCATTTAAAACGTACGTCCGTGCCAGCACATTCTGTTCCTTCCGTCCGGATCTGTGAGTTTTAGATGGTATTGCCTTCTGAATTATCTATACACGGGCAAGGTCAACTTTTTGCCTTTCGATTCCACGCCCGACGGGCAGCCTTTGCCTGGCTCTCTAGAGCCGAGGTGCTCTGCCAAATCCATGTATCGTATCGCTTGTAAGGTGAGCAGTGCAATGACAGTCCAATTCACAATATTAGAGCTGCCAGCTGAACGACACACTTTAGGTTGCGCTCGATGACCTCCGCGACGAGGCTTTGGCCCACATTCGGAGTGGACTTGGGGAACATAATATTGTGAAGGCACTTTCGTGCAGCCTCGTTCCTAGGTACTTCTCTGCAACTTTATATTCAGAAAGCCATGTACCCACCATGTTGCAGATATCCCCAACTTCTCGAGATGGAACTCGATGTATTGTATGCCCACATCGCGTCCCCTCCAGTCGTTGCACAATTTTCTGCCCTCGCGCAGCGTATCGCGAACAAGGAAATTCCTCACGGGGCCGACATTATCGTTGGAATTCATGCGAGACTTGCGAAGGAACCTTGTCGGTTTAAAGGGTCGGAGGAGCCGCCTGACTCTTCGAACGCAACAAAACCAGTGTCAGCGGAGCAGGACGTAAGCACAGACGACGCATCTGAAAGTAAAGATGAATAGTAAATTGACCTTTTCAGGGTGGATTGTCTGTACTGGAGGACACACGTGAAGAGAGAACTCGATGGTCGGTGAACTAAGAATACACGACTCGGAGATGCGCATCTCGAAGTGATCAGGACTGGCACATCCATAATATGGGCGATAGCCAGACTAGTATGGTAACCATGATCCCATACGATAACCCATGCTTCTATAGCCGTTGGGACTACACAATACTAACCGTTCTCGTCAAGTTCAGCACGTTGTGGAGCGCTTGAAATGTATGATGTTGAGTTGCTTCCGGATCTCTCCGGTGACCTGGCCCAAATTGCCGGCTCTCTCCGATCTTCAGAATTACCAATTTGAACCTGAGACGTGTTGTCTGAAGCTTTGGCCTTGACCCTGGCTTGACCCCGCCACAATCCAAAGCTTTACCTACTAATCCCAGTCAAAATGTCGTACGCAACGGTGAGCTTCCCGTCATGCCTGGAGTCCCTTCAGCTGCAAAGCTCAGGGTCTTGGGGTCAAACTGTGTTACTGTAATCTTGTGCGCTGCACGACAGGCTGATGTACGTGGTGCCCAGTTATTTATTTGGATTTCGAAGGCTTCTGACATCAAACACGAGGCATCATGAATCACGACGAGATATGTACACGTGTTGAAAGAACAGTCGTTCGAGTCAACGTGTCCACTCACTCACATCCAACGTCCATCATGTCGCGGGTAGACTCTAGCAAGCAAGAAAACGTACAAGAATTTCTGAGGAAGTCTCTCCTTGGACATGAGCTTATCAACACTCAGTTCCACTTGTTCTCAGCGAGATCTGGACCATCTCGTCGAGTTACCAAGCCTCGTGTTCTTTGCGCAAACAACATTCTCCTGGCTAAGAACTCGAAATACTTTTTGGACCGTAAGTGATTGTTCTACGTGGATATCATCGTTGTGTTCAACGATGTCTAGTGTTAAGCGCGGATGTAAACCCATCTGATGGCTCGCTAAGCGACCTTACGGATGTAAACGATGTGCCAAATCACGCTCAGATCGACGATTATGGCTATGGAAGTGACAGCGATCTGGATGATGATAGCGATCCGGTTCCCATTCAAGCAGATAAGGAGGGTTCAAAGAAGAAGTCTGCGACGGCGTCAAGAAACTCTTTAAAAATCAGCATAACCACACAGCGTAGGGACGACGACGAGTGAGGTACCCCTCGTCCGCTTGATTTTCCATCTGATGACCCTGCGTAGATTGTCTGATGATGGTTCGGAATCGGTCAGCTCCGATGTGTTCGTCATGAGCCCAGAACATCCGACCATGGACCCACCGTTTGGCATTTTCAACACGGGTGAGGCTGGATCAGCGACAAGCGGAGAGACTGCGGTGGAGGAGAACCTTGATAGCAAAATATTGGCGAGCCAGACTGCCATGCGCCTGCGGTCTTTGGGGGGTCGTCACATCCTCGTTAAAGACACGGCGTTCCAAACGTAGGCCCGTCCAGCTTCCTCTTCATCCTTGGACGAGTAACGTTCGATCTTTAGATGGTATACATTGCTGAACTATCTTTACACCGACAAGGTCAGCTTCTTGCCTCTCAGTTCAGCTACGGCTGGTGGGCCGCCACGCGAAACCTCGGCCAATTCGTTGGATGAACCGATATGCTCTGCCAAATCCATGTATCGTCTCGCCTCCAAGGTTAATTTATTCACATCTGCGCAGTAAGATTTACAAGCCTGACGGCACTTAGATTGGGCTAGATTATCTTCGCGATGAAGCTCTAGCTCACATTCGGAGCAACCTCGCAGAGCATAACATCTTAAAAGAGCTTTCGTGCAGCATCGTCTCGAGGTACGTTCTCTTGATTTCACGACGTCACTTACCACACACACACTTGTAGCCATCCAGAACTGCTGGAGATGGAGCTCGACGTGTTGTACGATCACATTGGATCAGCTCCTGTCGTCACAGGCTTTCCTGCGTTTGCAAAACGCCTTGCTGATAAGGAACTTCCTCATGGAGCCGAGGTTATTGTTGGAATTCACGCAAGGCTATTGAAGCAACGTCAACCCTTGACGTTGACACCAGCATCCCCAGTCATTCCATCGTCCCTCTCTCCTGCTCCGGCTACTATTGAACTGTCACCTCCCACAGTCAAGAAAGTTGCACCTCCTACCGTTTTTGGGTCATCTAGTGGCTTTGCGAAATACCAGCCTGAGGGGAGTAGCGTTATTGGTGTCTCTCTGGTATCAGCACCACAAAATCCCTCTGCGCCGATAAACGGTAAAAAGTTACCTGCGAGTAAAGCCGTGCGCCGGTAGCGCATCGGAATCACAGTTTTCTACTTAGCTGCTTCACGCGTAGTTGGCCATTGAATGTGTACTATTTTTGTTCCTTGCGTTAGGTAGACGGTTCTTTGATTGCTGAGTACCTCTAAGTAACCTCGAAGTCGAGAATCCCCTGCATAGTCTCGCTTTACACGTTTGTTGCATCTTATGATATATAATTGTCGAATCAGACGCTGCACTACGGGACAGACAGTTAGTGGCTCTGATTTGCAGCGAGATATGAGTGGAGGTGGAGCAGCGTTTTGTCTTTGCAGAGCATGGGAAAGTGGCGCAGCGCGCTTCTTCCTCTTAGCGCCACTTCCGCCGCTCGCTTGTGCTTAGATTTTCACTTGTTACAACATACAACTCTTGTCGTATGGGGGCTCCCCGCTGCGTCTCTCTGTTTTAGGTCCAGGATGGTATCGACAATTCACATTCGCATTTTGGACCTTCCCAGGTGCACCAGTCACGCTTGTGCTGTCCCTTTTCGGGATCCCACCTTTATCAATGGAGGATCACTGACAAGCGATTTGGGCTTGAGAGCGCACGGGTCTCAGCACGAATTTGTACATGTAAGTCATAAAAAAAATTTATATAGCAGTGCAATGATATTCCCCGGGATCGAGAATGGACGTTACTTGATCCAACACACATGACACTGCGCACGGTTATATCTGATCGTGCTATGGAGTCGCGTCCTCTGTCACAGCTAAGACTAAGACTTGGTTTGCTGACTAGGCCAATGTACAGCAACGTGCACGCAGAAGAGTTAAGTGTATCAAAGACTAAGGTTGCACTTCAGTACTGCCGACTCTGGCCAACCCGTACAGAAATAATCGAATAAGCACCCATACGATTTTCTTATCCATTTACGCGTCTCGTGCACACTTTGCATGCGCGGTTAACGATAAGTGCAGCAAAGTATCGAAGATGAGGTTAAAACTTGAAACCACCAGCAAGACCCATCACGTTCTCCGGGTCTACCACCTCTTTGATCGCCTGCAATCTCAGCAAGTTTGCACCATACATCTTGTCCAGTGGCGTGCTGAAGATGGCGAAGTTGGGATAGACGAATGCATTAGCGTCACTCAAACCGCCATTGATGGCATCCGCTTGGAGTATATTCGCGCTAGTCTGTACCGCATCGTAAACTTCTTGGTCAGATTCCGGCGACAGCCACGTAAAATAGATATTGAGCGGGGATAGGCCGCGCGAGCGGTCAGGGGGATACGCCGACGGGGTCGTGTTGTGTTCAAGGTAATTTGAAAGGAAAGGTTGTACATCGTAATCGATGAAAGCGGCGGTTCCTGTAAGCTTTTCGGCCCAATACTGGAATGGAACAATCAACGACTCGCACTTGGAGTGAAGGTGGGACGGTCTACTTACGGCAGCCTGCTCAGCGATCTGCTGAAGGAGAGAAAGCGAGTAGTTCGTCACGGAAATTGAATTGTAGACGGCTCTGTGAATGCATTTCGGGTCATGCCTCGGCTTTGGCAAGGAATGCGCTTACCGCGTTGGGGCGTATTGGGGTATAGACTGCACAAAGGAACGGAAGGAAGACGTTGCAAGGTTCTGAATTGATGGGAAAATTGCGAGAAATTCATCAAAGACTCCAGAAGGTGCTTCCGGGGCGTCGTAGAAAATGATCACGGTCGGGATCGGCTGCATCACACAAAAATTTATTGAACTCGAACTCGAATACGTTGATAAGGGACTCACCCGACCGAGGAAGTAGTTATATGATGTGATTATTGCGGCCTTTGTATCGTTGTTGTTTGCTCCAAAATTCGCCGTTGCTTGGTTGACTTTGTCCAAAACATCTGGATTTCCGAGGATATCAGGATAGACAATCACACCGCCCTGGCGTATAGAGTTAGAACATCAATGGGTATCAAGAATGGTGCCCGCATACCCAAACTTGCGTTTGCGGGAACACCTTCAGTGTGAACTTAGTTACAATACCCTGGACAACCATCAGCCGTGAATCGTCAATAGAACTCTACGTACAAAGTTATTGAAGCCACCCTATAAAGAGATCAATCACGACAAGGTTGCCGTGCCACCAATAAACGACGTACTCTGAGAGCGAAAAAGAGATCAGGACTTGACGTCTTGGTAACATTAGCAACTGTGCCGTTGGGCATGACCAGCTCAAAACCTTGCACGGTATCAATGGTCAGGCCGTATTGGCTTGTAAACCACGAGTAGCCTATAAGTAGAATTGAATTTTTCATTTGTGCTTCCGGTTCAAACATACCTCCGCCAAGAGTAGATCCAGCGACACCCACACCGGATACTCGTGCACCGGCGACATTAACTCCATACGGCTCAAGTTTGGCGTATACATCGTCCCAAACCAGACCCGCTCCTATGGTGACCGTTTGTACCTCAGAATCATAAACGACATCGGAGAACCTCGACATTGCTATTTGGACTCCCTTCGTCGACGAAAATCCGGGGTTGGTGGCGTGACCACCACCCTTGACCTATGTAAACATGTCAAGGGTGTTGAGAATCTTGGAACAAAACACAAACCGCGAACGGCGTTCTTGTTTTATCGAGAATTTGCAACTAGATGCGTTGCCCTTAGTGGACAAAGAGACTGAGTGCACTAGAGCCTACTTACCGCTTTACCGATATCTTCAAGTGTGCTGGGCTCGAACGAGCATGCTGCCAGTTGCGTACTCGATGATGCCCAGTGATTAATGTCTGCTACGTAGTTAAGTGATGCTGAAATACACATCGTGTTAGAATGTGAACACAATCCACGAGGAAGATGCACGTGGACAAACCGATATCGTAGACTGCTGATGCCGCAGAGACGGTGGCTGCAATTTCCTGGCATGTTTCGTTCAATAGAAGGGAGGACACAGAGGTGCCGTCGCCGGCAAGGATGCGACCGTTCGTTCTGCCCAAGGTCGCAGCCACAACCAAAGCGAGAGTAATAGGGATCATGCCTCAGCCCGAGAGACTGGGGGAAAAAATGCTACGTTTACTCGCCTGGTTGAATGGCGTAAGTACTTATGTATAATACTCCAGTGTTCGGCATCTCATTTCATACTTACGTACTTGAGATTCATAACTTGAGTGAATAACATTATTTAAGTAATATGGCGAAAGCAGGTGGTGGATATTCGATGTATTTGACCCCCGAGCTGTAAAGTGGGCACAATAATGTTCGCCCGGGTACCCACGTAAATGAGATCCCAAAGGGAAGCATTGGGGTACGATGGTGGCATTCCGGCAGCATGAGAGGGGAGGTGTTGGCCCGAGGTTGGAGACGTTGCGGAGTCGCTTATCAGATGCGATGGCAGTGTTGAGCAAGATGAGAGAGGAACGAGAGAGGGTCTGGAATATAGTGGCGTGTTCCGTGCAGTTCGATCACGACGGTGGCTCGCTGGGAGGAGCGGATGATGTACATACTACACTCTACGTTAGTAGGTATGTACATAGTAGGAGTGAGGTTTGGGCAAAAGCCCCAGAGGGCTTTTCGGCCCGAAGCACTGTGGGGGCAAGCAAGCTGCGTTCCCAGACAGAAGGAGCCTGTGACGCATGCAGCGGAGCTCACCCCCCACAGAAGGAGAAGGCTCCAGTGGCGTATGACCGAGTCATTGGACGCCGGAGCGTACCGCGTATGGCTAGGTGCCATTGGACGCGGGGATCGCGTATGGATGCCATTGGACGCGGGGATTGCGTATGGGAGCCATTGGACGCAGTAATTGTGTATGGTTAAATACCAGGGACACATGGCGCACACCGAGCGTGCATGCGAAACGCGATGCACGTCGATGGTGCGCCGAGCGCGTCATGCGAGAGCGGTGCCCGTTGACGTGGGCCGAGCGCGCATACAGAGGACGATGCGTGTTGACGCGGGGTGCGTCGACACGAGAGAGAGGGCCAGCGAGCTTGCGAGTTGGCGCAGAGTGGCGTCCGTGGGGTTGAAGACCAGAGGATGCACTGGAACGAGCGCCGAGCGCGACCTGCGAAAACGAGGAGCGGGCGAGGCGCTCGATGCGAGGCAGCCAGCTCGCTGGCAAGGACGAGATGGCAGACGAGAAAAAGCCCGCCACCAGCACCGCCACCTGGCTCACTCCTTCACGAACTAACCTCTGGGCAAGTCACGTGCCGAGACGGCCCAGACGACCAATAATGAGCAGCCGCTGCGACAATTGGCGATTGGGACACGAGTCGACATGTTTGGGGCACAACGGGACTCCGAGAGTGGATGGAGAGCGCTGGCGTAAGTAGAGTACAACTTTTGGTTAGGTTACAATGTTTAGAATGTTCGACCGCGACTCACCCACTATGGCGCGAACCGTATCAAACAAGGTCCTCAGGGGACTCATATTATTCCCGTCTCGGCATGGATGGCCCCCCTGGTCCCCGTGGCATGCTGCGCAGGAGAACGGCGCTTACGCGCAATTCTTTGTTGAAACCCTTCGCAAGACGTTCAAGGTTACTAAGCCGCAGTCGACATACGGGCCTGGACCGTCCACGTCACCGCCACGACCGTCGTATGAATGACTGCTAGGGTATAGACCGTTGAGGCAACTACAGACTGAGAACTACACGATGAGGAAGAGAGCAGTGCGACAGAAGAAAGACAACGAGACAGCAGTGAAGACAACGGACAGCTAAACAGATACCTGGGATCCTCATACGCACATCACAATACCTCCACAACTTTAATATGGACATCCTTCGTGAAGTTGATACGGTGATCGAGTCCTCGGATAACCATCTTGTGCTGGGCAGCGACGCGCTTGAACTCTCCGTTGGGTTGTTGTAGACGGACAATCAACCGCATGGCGCGGGTGTAATCATCCATTGCGGGGACAGGTACAGCATTCAACGGGGAAGATGAAGATCCCTCCCTGCTCTCAGAATCAGACTCGTCAACATCATTGTCCGAGGTTCTCCAATCGGAACCATCAAGTGGATCGCGCAAATCACGGGTCTAGGGATGTACAAAAATGAGCCTGCGTGGTTCCTGCGGCGAGAGCCTGTCCGACGCCTGGAATTTCACGTCACCGATTCCTGAGACCCGAGCACGATAACTGGTCTCTGAACCATTCCCGAAGTCTTGTATACCGAGCCGTTTGACTGCAAAGATGATGCATGGGAGGCGGAGTCGGGGGCTGACGGACTGGACTGGTGGTAGACGGGTGACCCGGTCGTAGACGAGCAGGGCGTCAGTCTCGGATAACGAGTTCCTTAGTGCTACCACGCGCGACTCCATTCAAGCATCGTCGACGACATGTAAAGCATCAGGGGAGTGGCTGTAGACAGCGAGACTAGCGGGAAGACAGCTGTTGTACGGAGAAGACTGGCCAGTCCAGTCGAGCACCGTCACTTCTCCTGAACGAGCAACCATCTCCTCCAGCAAGTGGCCAAGCGCAGCGTATCCTTCTCCATACTCCGGCCGGATATCGCTCTTGAAAATGAATATGCGATGTCGTCTACCACCGTTGCATTGCGACTCGATGCCATGCGCAGCTTGTCTCGGATGCCGAGATCATCGGGGTTGAAAGCGATGATAGTTTCACGGGCGACGCCAATGACATTAGCAAGCTCCTGCATGATCTCGAGGGACTCCTTGTAATTCAGACGGGTATCACCGAGGTACGGCCTCCAATCGCAGGTGTAAAACCGGCTCACCTTGGGTGCGAGAAGTTCTTGGGAGGTCCAGGCCCGCGTCATCCAAAGCTCTTGAAGAGAGCGCCAGGGACCGACGAGGATGTAACGTCCACGAAGCAGACGAAGGTGGCGGCGGATGCTTCGTACCACTTGTACATCACCTTGAGGGATTGGTTCAACACTGTGCTGACTGTTTTGTCGATGCAGCAAGTATCAGACCATGCCCACCGATATCCGTCCGCGCGGACGACCTCGCAGAAGTTGCGCAACTTCTGGTTCAATGGTAATGATCCATCCAGATTCCAGACGGAGCCTGCCTTGTTGACGTCCTGGAACAAAGGCTCCTCGCCCTGCCAAACGTGCGAGAGCGTCACATATTGGAAATATTTTTCCACGACTCGCTGAACACGATCGTTGTCAAACCGTTCGTTTATGGAGGAAGGGAGTTGTTGGAACTCTGGTCCCGACCTGAATGTACGGATTCGTTTCGGTTTGTCACAGAGATGGCCACTCTTCACGTCAACCAGCACGAGTGGAGACATGTCGAACACCCCACGAATAGCATCGTCGATGATGATCACTGGCGAGGAGGGCGAAACGTATTGGTTGCCTAGTTCTGCGTAAATTAGTCTCGATGTCATTTTGGCGCTGGTAAGGCGACACTAACGACGGACGACGGTAGGAGACTTGTCAATGGCAGAAGGCATGTGGGAGACCGCGTCCAATACTTCATCGTGCCACTGCGACGCAAGCAGATCCGCGTCTCTTCGCTCACATCCGTCTGGAGTCACGGAGCTTGGGGTGATGACCTGCGTCGCTTTAAGATTATTGGACAAAACAGCGACGAAAGGTATACCTCGCCTCACCCTTCAGAATGGCCTCATTCTTTTTGACTGCACGTTCATAGCGAGTGAGTTGATTGCAGTGTCGTTCCTCCTGTGGGAACTGTGACAGTCAACAAAACGGCTCGAGCTTAGACAAGTGTACTTACGTAGGATAAGTGAAGGATGTCACAGAGAGTGCGAAGTGTGATTTTCTTGTCACCACCAATCGCATTGTCATAATTTGTCGAGATGGCCATGCAGCCGACGTTGGCCGTATGTTTGATGACGGGATCCGATTTGCTTGTGTGTCGTAGTGTCCCAGAACGAGACCAACGACCTGGAAAAGGCTGCGACGAATGCCCTGTTGCTTGACAGAGTGATGCAGCCGGCCTTGTTGCTGTGAATGGACCATCGAGAGAGTTGTCCCGGTGGACGCGCTGAGACAGTAGATCTCGTCGTCAGTGGACAAGACCAAGAGTTTTTCGCTGTTGCTGGACCAGGAAAGGGTCTGGTTCAATGAGGATTTGACTATGATTGGGACATCGACGAGGAGATGACCGTCCTGGCTGTTGTAGACCTGAACAGACTCTCTGAAAAATTCGCTCAAGTTATAGGGAATGTTTGTGTTTGTGTGCATCCACCAGCCAATGGCGGTGGCGATGAGGCGTCCACGGTCGGGCGAGAATTTGACCGCGCTCACGTCGGGATTGTAGTGTCTCCATGGCTCATGTAGTTTCTGGCCAGTCGGGAACGACCAGACGCGGACAGTCTTGTCATTCGATCCGCGCGCGATTTTCGTCGAGTCCGGCGAGACGTCGACCGCTTCAACCCGATTAAAGGGTGCTGTGAACTCGGCCAGTTTCCCACCGTTCTTTGTGTTCCACGCCTGCACCTTGCCACTCTCTGTCCCACTGACGATCCACCTTCCATCTCGCGACACTGCGATGTTGTAAACAGTGTCTCCCACGTTCATTGGAGTCCCCACCTCCCCGCCATCTGCAACTCGCCAACGTCGAATCTTCCCTTCTCTGCCGCCACTCACGACGTCCTTCCCACCACCGAGGAACGCGACCGAGAAAATGACGTCTCGACCATCAATTTTAATTCCTTTTCTTTTTTCTGCAGTCCTTGTCAGTATCCCACTTCTGAGTCGCCCAGGTGTTCACCACTTTTTGACAGCCAGTTCGCCATTGCAAGCATACCCAAGCAGGCGTCGGGACAATGGAAAGAAGGATGCGTAGCTGTCTACTCCGGGGCACCATATTCAAGTCGCCGCGCACACAGGTGCATCGGTTCGCACACTTACGATTAATCATCAATCATCTTGGCGCTTGATCATGATCGCATCCCATCGGCCATGGTAAGCTCTGTGTTTTCGCTGGGGAATGCCACAGCATCGTTCGGCGACTCGCGTCTATCTTTGTTTCGCAAATCACTTCAGTCGCCGACCAGATCGGTAACGTTTCCGATATTCATCCAGTCAAGTTCATTGGCTGGCTGCAAGCACTTCGAATACAATCGAACAAAAGTGGCTGCGCACTCGAGGACCACAAGCTGGCCTTGACATTTCAACTTGAGGCATCACGCCGAGACTCTGCGGTCATGCAGACTTGCAGCAACGATGTTACTGATCTCGTGAATCCCAGGCGTCCAAAATCGATGCCTATTCACGGGGAAAGCAGTCGTCCATTGGCAAATGCCGCAAAGTTCAGCTTAGCGTCGCCAGTTGTGCACAGATCTTACCGGTACGCGTGGGACCGCAAAAGCGACGATCGGAGTCGCGACTATATCTTTGCAGCTAAACGAGCTGCCTTTCCCCGGGGCGGTTGAGCACATACGATCCAGGGGTGAAGTTCATTGAGAACGGGTGACACGTTTGTTTACTTGCACTCAACCTTCTTGATTCCAACAGGCCATTGACGAGGACAGCGTACGCATGTCCGTTATCCACGCGGGTGCATATGTACGTTGGGCGGGCGATGAACGACTATGCAAGGACGTACGTATATACATATATGCCAGGTGACTGGGACCACCACGTCGCGCTGGAGCGCTGAACATGCTACATGAGCGTGCGATGCGATACGACAACGATTACACGAATGAACGACACAAGTAAGGTGATGAGGGGCGAGAGTACGAGGACCAGAAGTATTCACACCATCCCCGCGTGTTCGCGATCGCGGCCCCCATCCATCAATATTCTCGGCGTGCTCGACCGTCTTTGTATGGGTCTCCAAGCGCGGATCTGGGTCTGATCTGGACTCGACGTCGATGTCGATATGATTATCCGCGTCCGTGATGCCCGCATTGACGCTGCCAGTCCCCGGGTCTTGGCGTCCCATATCGTCCGGCTGTGATGTGTATATCTATCACCCAAATGGAATGGAGTTTTTAAGGACAAGAAAGATGGTTTGCGAAAGAAGGGAAGGGAACGTTCAGCACAACTGTACAATCAAAGCAGAATTGGAAATACGACGTGCTCGTCGAAGATTTCTCCGTCCTACTGGCCGGCTAGCAAGCTTCAAGGATCGTTCATGCGAAGAGTGTGATCCAGTCTTCCCGTCCCTTATACCTCCGTCGATTATTCGCACCATATCAGAGTTTGTATGACAGTTAACACCTTGCGTCAAGTGAGCGAACACGTACTGGTTCAACGACACTCACCATCGAAGTAGCCTCGCATTGGCGAGTCAATGCCCGGGCAATGTGTACGACGAAGTTCCGCGCTTTGCGAAGGAGTGGGGCAACTCTCGGGGTAACTGGTAGCATGTTATCACCATCCAAACGTAGGAAGCTGCACTATGGGCCCGCGACTTGTTGGTGATTTGACCAACGCTATGTCACGTGTACGCACCATTTGTAAAACTCGCATCGGATCAGAATGTTCGCCCCCTCTGATCTTTTCTTTCGGGGTTGAGCAAAGTGAAAAACCATCCAGAGCGTAGTTGGTGTCTTCAGCTACCTGCCTGGGGATGCTAACGTAAGCTTGGGCGTAAGCGCGATTGCCATCTCGGGCAGAAGACAAGGCGATCAGGAACTTACAATGTTACTATTACAACAACAGTCTGCTCCTCGAATCCCTCGAGACATCGACTCGGATGCATCATGGAAACATACCCTCCACCCACAGGAATTCGGACGGCGGACTTGAATCCCGAGCCAGTCGTTTCAGTTTCCATAATGGGTAATGTTGGAACCCATCGGACGCAATCAAATCGCGGTTCCTAACCGAGTTTGAAAGCTTGGGCCATTCAATCTGATTGCTTTCTTAACACACCTAACTGGGTAACTCGTTGTGGCTGTGAAAAGTTACTCCGACGCAATCATGTTACTCAATGGTCAAAGTGTGCAGGTTATAAATTGGCGCGTGAAAGGGACGTGTTACTTCACCCTCAACACCCATCTCCCACTCGTCAGACACCGAACTCCTCCCACACGTTCGTGAATGACTCCTCAACCACACCCATCCTCTCCGTCGATCAATCCCCCGGAACCTGAGAAATCCCGGTATGTGCAGCGTCGAAAGATACCCTTTCACGACACGACAAGTACTGATATGCCAACAGCAAGTTCGTTTGTGAGTTTGGGGGTTGTGGATATGAAACGAATCAGAAGCATAATTTATTGGTCCATGTAGAGGGAAGACAGTGAGTGTGCCATGAGGGAGGAAGAAATGCCTCACTGACGTGTCTGATAGCCTCGTTTTATGCCAATACGCTTGCCCGGAAGAGGGGTGTGATAAATCATACTGTTATCCTTCCTCCCTCACGCATCACAGACAACATAAGCATGGATATAACCCCAAAGAACACTTCAAGAGTCGTCCACGCTCTGTCAAAAAGACCCAGACTCGACAGACTACAAATCCGGAGTTGCGGTTTGTTCCATACACCGTCCCTGAACACCGTGCCTCTTCGTCTCCCTTGCTAGCTGACGACCACAAAGAGAAGAAAAGCAAGGATACCTCACGTAAGAAAGGCAAGAAGTCCTCGGGGAAAAGGGGACAGAAGACCTCTGCGTCCAAACGTGTACATGTTGATGATGCCAATCTGACGGCGCCAGAGATCGCGCCTGGTTCTTCCTTGGCTTTGGGACCAGGTACTGCGGCGGAGGTCCCTGTGGCAGAGCAGCCACAGACGCTCCCGCACGGAGATGGTTTCCTGTGGGCCACAGGAGACGCTGCTGGCGACCTGGCTTTTGCAGAATTTTACGCCCAGTTCGACGACTGCCAGCCCGAGGTTGGGTATGCTGGTACAGCTTTCCCCAATCCCTCATCACTCTCCCCGGAGACCCCATCGCTATCTCCCTCTTCGCCTGCGGGTTCGGGGACCACGGACGACACAGTATTCACACCAACGGCACTCTCTCCTCAGCCGTGCGGGGTCCAATACGTGGACAATTTACTCGTTCCCCAACAAGCATCCTGGAGCCTCCCCGCAAATAATCCTTGTCCTGAAAACACATCGTTGCCCTACCCATTTGAGAACTACGGTTTCGGCGCGGTTACATCGTCATCCAAGACTCAGTTCCATGCTCCGTCACCAGAGTCGTTCGCATCGCCGGATATTGGCGTAGTTGTCAACCACGTGCCAATGCCTCAGGCTGTATACGCTCAATCTGTCGCCAACGTTGGCCAGAATCTTCCTCCCCAGAGCCATTTCAACCAGAACTACTTCAACGGCACAGTCGGCACTGGTTATCAGGGATACTACAACCAAGGATATCGATATGACAACATGTATACAGACGCTGTTAACCACCAGAACAATCCCTACCAAGGAGGCGATCAAAGTTACACGTATGCAAACACTGGCACTAGCAACACTCACTTCGTCACGCCAACGAACGGCGCATTCACGGTACCTAGATTCTACGCCTAAATGCTCAGTCCCAGTCGGTCTACTGTGTATTGTTTTCTCTTTCTCTTCTGGCCCTCTTTCTTCTTTCCCTTTTTTTCACAAATGTGTCGACAAGTGGTTTTGTACGATACCCTCTGCACGCACAGCTCTCAGACAATCATCTTCATATCTTCACATTTGTATCGCTAACCATCTCACCCACGCACACCACTTCACGCTCTAATGCGTTATAGTTATTTCGTATCTATCGGATACATGTATTGGTCGTTAGTTACCATCCTCACATCGTGGTGCATATTACAACTAGTATCCTTTGCTGTGTTCCACCTTGATCTATGAATCTGACCCTCGTTCAAAATTGTTCTTGGCACGTTTGTGGACTTTCAGGGTTCGAAACACGGGCACTCTGAAAGTATGATGGAAGTATAATATGGTTTCTGTCGGCCCAATCTGAAGATCTCACCCCAGTTGGTGCGCGGGCTCGCAAGTCACGCGTGACACGGAAAGGGTTGAACTCTGCGGGACTTTCTGGCTTAGTTACCGTTATCATTGTCCGCAGTCCACCACCACCACATGCACACATGTGTACGTGCACAAATAACTAAGTTCACGCCTCGATTCACAGATCTATCTTCATTGTCTATTATCCGTATCGGTCTTGGTTGAGGGTCGCCGTGACGGTACCTGCGCCCTCTTCTTTGACATATCCACGATCCAGTTCTCCTTTGATTGCACAGGTATGTTGTTCCCGAAATTTGAAGTCGATAAGGTTCTTTCAACAGCGGCACATACCCAATTCGGAGGCCGCTGGATGGGCACGTCGGGATTGGACATGTCTATCGGTGTATCAAGCTGCCGGCTTGGTGGCGCCGAGCATACCCGGACAGCTTGACAGCGGCAGAACTCTATTGTCGACACCGTATGTCACCCACGCGTTCCTGCCTCGATCTCCAGATCTTCCTTTTCCACTCTCCACACAGATCAGAGGGGTGCCGTGGTTGCAAACTATCTTCGACATGTCCATGTTTTCCTACTGTTGCCCATAGGTATATCTCTCTGGAAACTCTGATTTGATGCATTTGAATTATCTCCCCAGCGCTGGCGACGTGGGACGCGGAGTTGCTTTGTATTACAATACTGATGTCGCGACGGCCTCCCATAAATACCATCGACAACGGGGATCTGGTTTCCACCGCTTACAGCTGACGATGATATGACCGGCCTAGATCCGACGGCTTGCAAGATGCCCTTCTTCGTGATAATGACGTAAGGGTCACAAAGGGGGTAGATGAATGTCTACTCGCCGGTGAGTCAGACGTTCCCCGACTCTAGTGTGAATGCGACAACGTCCAGAGAGTCCTTGTGACAGGACAACTTTTTTTCTGGTGGTTAGCGGTGGTCGTTTGGACTTGGTCAGAGGTATTTGGTCATGATAGAACTACAGATCGAAAACTACGAGGTAGGCAGCTAGATAGCAATACGAGGGCGAATAGACGACATGATACCAGACCAGACCGACGACACCGTACGGCAGCGTTAGTTGAGAGAACCACATATTCCGTCACAATATCTCCACAACTTCAGTACGGACATCCTTCGCAAAGTTGATTCGGCGATCGAGTCCTTGAATGACGATCTCGTGTTGAATAGCGATGCGCTTGAACTCCCCGTTGGGCTGCTGCTGGAGCAGTAATGCATGGAATGGTTGTTGCAGACGGATGATCAACCGCAGTGCGCGGGTATAGTCATCCATTGCGATGACGGGTACAGCATTTAACGGGGAAGACGCTGATCCCTCCCCGCTCTCAGAATCGGACCAGTCTTCATCGTCCGAACCTCCCCAATCAAAACCATCAAGTGGATCGCGCAGACCACGAAGCCACGGATGTACGAAAATGAGCTTTCGTGGCTCCTTTGGGGAGAGCCTGTCCGACGTCTGGAATTCCACGTCACCAATTCCTGACACCCGAGCACGGTAACTTGTCTCTGGGCCATTCCCGAAATCTTGTATGCCGAGCCGCTTGACGGCGAAGATGATACATGGAAGGTGGAGTCGGCGGTTGGCGAACCGGGCTGGCGGTAAAGCGGAGACCTGGTTGTAGATCTGTGTAGCGTTTGTCTGAAGTAGTGAATTTCTTAATGCCGAGACGCGCGTATCCATTTCAGCACTGGAGATCCCCGGCGATGTACCAGGGGGCCGACTGTAGGCAGCGAGGGTGGCGGGAAGACAGCTGTTGTATGGCGAAGGCTCGCCGATCCAGTCGAGCACCGTCACATCGCCAGAACGAGCGACAATTTCTTCCAACAAGTGACCCAACGCAGCATATTTTTCTCCGTAGCAAGGTATGATGTCACTCTTGAAGATACCAATCAACGAGTACGCGACATCCTCCTCCACCGTTGCCTTGCGTGTTGAAGCGAGTCGTAGTTTCTCCCGGGCGCTGAGATCGTCGGGTTTGAATGAAATTATAGTTTCGCGAGCGATCCCAATAGCGTCTGCAAGTTCTTGCATGATCTCGGGGGATTCCTTGTGGTTCGTACGAGTGTCGTCACGGTATAGTTTCCAGTCGCGAGTGTAGAACCGGATCACCGTTGCCGCGAGAAGCTCTTGTGCGGTCCAGGCTCGAGTCATCCAGATATTTTGGGCGAGCGCCAACGAAGATGTCGAGCGTCCGAGGAGAATGAGTGTGGCTGCAGATGCTTCGTACCACTTGTACATCATTTTGAGGGACTGGTTCAACACTGTACTAATCGTTTTGTCGATGCAGCAAGTATCGGACCAAGCCCATCGATATCCGTCCGCGTGGACCACCTCGCAGAAGCTGCGCAACTTCTGGTTCAATGGGAATGATTCATCCAGATCCCAGACGGAGCCTGCCTTGTTGACATCCTGGAACGATGGCTCCTCGCCTTCCCATACATGTGAGAGCGCCACATACTGAAAATATTTTTCTACGACTTGCTGAACGCGATCGTTGTCCGACTGCGTGGTTATGGAGGAAACGAGTTCTTTGAACTCTGACTCCGACTTGAATATACGGATTCGTTTCGGTCCGTCGCAGAGATGACCACTCTTCACATCAATTAGTGCAAGCGGAGATATGTTGAAGACCCCACGAATAGCATCGTCGATGATAATAATTGACTGGGAGGACGAGACGTATTCCTTGCCTAGTTCTGCACAAATTAGTCTCCTTATCATCTCGACGCCACTAAAGTGATACTGACGACGGGCCCCGGTGCCGGGAAGCTTCTCGATTGCGCAGGGCATGTCGGGAACCGTACCCAATGATTTTTCGTACCACTGCAACCTGTACAGGGCTGCACGTTTTTGCTCGTGTCTGTCCAGACTCGCCGAGTCTGCCTTGATCGCCAGTGTCGCATGAATTAATGGTTGTTGGATAAAACGGTGATGAAATGCCCACCTGAAGTGCATCCTTGAGAATGTCCTGGTCCATTTTGACCGCACGTTCATCCTGAGCAGGGTGATCGCACATTTGTTCGTCGACATTTTCAGGACTGGCCATTTTTCCGACTCCTGAATATGGATACATATGAGAAAATAGGCAAGCGTCATCCAGCACACAAAGCAACTCACTTCTCGACCCGATACCAGTCTTTGTTTCCCGGAATCCCTGCGGAAACTGCGATGGTTAGCGAGATGGTTCGAGCTTGGGGAGGTAAGTGTTGATGCAAATGTACTTACATAGGACGCGGGAAGGACATCGCAGAGATTGCGAAGTGTGATTTTGCTGCCACTCCCAATCGCAATGTCGTAGTTTGCCGAGATGGCCATGCACTTTATACCGCCTGAATACTGGATGACAGATCCGACTTGCTTGTGTGTTGTAATGTCCCAGAACGAGACGGATGACCGGTCAGAGACTGCGATGAATGCGCCGTTGCTTGACAGAGACAAACGGATGACCTCATTGCTGCGGATGGACCATCGGGAGAGTGTTGCCCCGGTGGACGCGTCGATGCAGTGCATGTGGCCGTAAGAAAGAACAAAGAGTTGCTGGCTGTTGCTACGCCATACGAGTGACTGGTTCGATGAGCTTGTGACTTTGATTGGGACGTCGACGAGAGAACGGTCCCCGCTGCCGTAGACCCGAAGAGAGCCGTTCCAACTTCTTGAACGTGCCCGAGTAGCAGTGGCGATGAAGTGTCCGTCGGGTGAGAATTTGACAGCGGCCACGTCGTCCTGGTGCTCCCATGGGCCGAGCAGTTGCCGGCCAGTCGGGAGAGACCAGACACGAACAGTCTTGTCATTCGATCCAGTCGCGATTTTCGTCGAGTCGGGCGACACGTCCACTACGCGCACCGAATTGCCGTGTTCGAACTCGGTCACCTTTTCGCCGTCCTCCGCATTCCACACCTGCACCAGCCCCAAAGCCATCCCACCGACGATCCATTTTCCATTTCGCGACACCGCGATGTTGCTAACCCACGCTCCAGCACCCATTGGTGGCCCCACCTGCTCGCCATCTGCGACTCGCCAACATCGAATCGTCTGGTCACGGCCACCTCCCACGATGTGCTTCCCATCAGCGAAGAATGCGACGGACAAAACGGTATCTCGACCATCGATCTCGATTACTTCTGTTTTCTTTTCGTGAATGCTACCAGAGGAAGGCCTGGTTTCGCTCGATTCTAGGGTCGTCATCGGTATCACACACTCAAAGATCTAGCCCAGGTCCTCACCATTCCTTGAACCCCCGTTTATTCTTGCAGACATGTTCATACATGTATCAGGGCAGTGGAAAGAAGGATGCACAATGGTTCACTCCTGGCGCACCATTGTCACCCCGCATCCACGTGTCACCTTATCTTTGTACATCAGTTCGCACACTGATAATTA
This sequence comes from Xanthoconium stramineum, assembly GCA_038090315.1. Taxonomy (NCBI): domain Eukaryota; kingdom Fungi; phylum Basidiomycota; class Agaricomycetes; order Boletales; family Boletaceae; genus Xanthoconium; species Xanthoconium stramineum. The sequence continues at coordinate 235 of JBBPMO010000643.1, read as the reverse complement.
TCTCACCGTTTGACGTTTAGCGAATTGTGCATTTCGCGTCTCGAGTGGTGGGGTTGGAGCTTGCACATCAGCAAATCACTCGGTTAGTGTGCATGACTGTACAGTCGACTACAATGAGTCACAGTGGTCACAGTGTGACAGATAGGTCCCCCATTGTACAGTCGCGGCACAGCGCTGTACAGCACAGCCATAATGCGCTGACAGTGTCGCGCGCTGCCGCACGACAGTGCTACAC